>VUYV01000439.1:227296-243842 GCA_008711295.1 Anarhynchus alexandrinus
CGGCTGGCAGCCCCACGGCGCGGGGAGCTGCTGCCATCTAGAGCCACCCGGCTGGATTTCCCACGGCAGGAGTGCTGGGGAGGGGGGGTTAGGGTGGCAGGGAGCTGCGGGGGTGTCTCTTACGGGTCCCCCAGCCCTGCCCTCGCCCCCTCCCCCCCCCGGCAGGATCGCGCTGCGGAGGATGCCCTCCATCCGCCAGACGCTGCAGGAGATGGGCGTGAAGGTGTCCGACGTCTTCCCCGAGCTGAGGCAGAGCAGACACAGCAGCAGCAGCGTCGGCCCCAGAAACGGGACGGCTCCCACCCTCCTCACGAACTACCTGGACGTGAGTCTCTCCCTGCCCGGGGGTTTGTCACCCCGACACGGCCCTGCACACCCCCCTCCCCCGCCAGGTCCTGCCCGCTGCACCCCACGGCGTCGGGGCTCAGGTCTGCGTGAGCCCCCTCTCCTACCTGAGCTGTGACCCCAGTGATGCTCCCCATGCTGTGTCTCCTCCAGACCCAGTATTTCGGTGAGATCAGCATCGGTACCCCCGCGCAGACCTTCAAGGTGGTCTTCGACACGGGCTCGGCCAACCTATGGGTGCCGTCCTACAAGTGCTCCCCCCTCTACAGCGCCTGCGGTGAGTACGGGGGTATGTCCCTCCGTCTTGAGAGCTGGTCATAGTGGGCTGCGGTGGGTTTACCTTTGCACCGGGGGGTGTCTATCTGCTGCTGTCCTGTCCCCTGGCACTGGGGCAGGGTGGGTTCATCATCCCACGGAGACTGGGGGAGCAGAGACCCTCACCCGGTCCTGCCATCGCTGCCTCCCTGGCTTTCTTTGATGTACCTTCTCCCTCTCCTCAGTTTCCCACAGCCGCTACGACTCCTCCAAGTCGCGGACGTACATAGCCAACGGCACGGGCTTCGCCATCCGCTATGGGACAGGGAGCGTCAAAGGCTTCCTCAGCCAGGACATCGTCATGGTGAGCGCGTGCCCTGAATTGGCAGACCCAGTGCCGCTGGCTCAGCAAGGAGATGCCCACGTGTGGCTCTACCCCCCCATATAAGCATCCCCAGTTACCCAAGAGTAGGGGGGGTCTGGTGGGGATTTCGCTCCCCAACTCCCTGCAACACCACTTGTGCCCTTCCCCAGGTATCAGACATCCCCATCATCCAGGTCTTCGCCGAGGCGACGGCGCTGCCTGCCTTCCCCTTCATCTTTGCCAGGTTTGACGGGGTGCTGGGCATGGGCTACCCCAGCCAGGCCATCGACGGCATCACCCCCGTCTTCGATCGGATCCTCTCCCAGCAGATCCTCAAGGAGGACGTGTTTTCCGTCTACTACAGCCGGTGGGTCTTGTGGGTAGCGGGTGCCGGGACTGGGGAGGAGCGTGTTTTGCTGGGCACGGGCGTCGCAACCACGGCAGTGCTGGGTTTGCGTCTTGGGATTGGGAAAGAGCCGTGGTGGGGCTGGAGGGCTCGGGCTGGGATGGAGGGCACGGGCACATGGAGGGTGCCTGGAGGAGTTGGGGTGGAATGAGGCAGCACGAGAGGCAGAGCCAGGTGGATGTTTATCTGGAGCTGCTGGGCAGGGAGTGCCGAGAGCGGGAGAGGCTGCTCCACGCTCATTTATCATTGTCGGATTGCACAGTCGCCAGCTCTGGTCGTGGGGCTGGAGCAATCACAGCTGGGAGTGGATTTAGTGTTTCTTCTAAAGGCAAAATTAAAAAAAAAACCCAACCAAACCATTGAAGCAAAACCTGCACCAGCAGCCAAACCCCCTTTCATTTCTTGCCCCAAACTGTCGTGCCCCAGCATCCCTCCTCCCAGCAGCACCAAAACCTGCAGGAGCAAGGGGAAGGCCTGTCCTGGCAGAACAGGAATGCTGTCCCCCCCCCAGTGCTCCCCATGGCCCCCGGTACAGCAGCCTGGCAGTGTGCAGTGACACACAGACCCACAAACACATGCTTAAAGCAGGCATGGTAGCTCTTTACCTCAACTAAAGGTGGATCCAGCACTAACAAACAAAGCCTAACGATGCTGGCTGCAACTGCAGCCTCACCTGGGTGCCGCTTGGCTCTCCTCGGGGACACAGTTGCTCTTGCACCGCAGGCTTACGGAGCATCTCTCTCTTTGCAGAGCTTCGAAGTAAGAAGACGAAAAGCACGAGCGCTCTCGAGACGGCACCCACTAACAGTCCCCCCGCGCGCCCCGGGGCCGGGCAGCAGACCCTGCTCGCGCTGCCCACCCCAGGCGAGCCCTGCCTGGCACTGCCAGCCCGGCACTGCTCCGTGGGAGCTCACGCCGCACCGGGCTCTGCCCGCACGCCTGCCCGGCACAGCAGCCAGCACCCACCCGCTCGGAGACCTCAGCATGCTGCACCCCCTCTTCTGCGGGCTCTCGCACCCCTCTGAACTAACTCGGGGTCTCTTCTGCTCCACCTTGCTCTCTGCCGCTGCTAACGGGGTCAGCAGAGCCTCGCGCCCAGGGCTGGTCCCTTCTCCCTGGTTTTTTCAGGGACAACAGCCGAGGGGGAATCACTCCGCTGTGTTTTGCACCCTAGGAACGCTCCGCTGAAACCCGGGGGGGAAATAATCCTCGGAGGCAGCGACCCAGCCTACTACACCGGGGAATTCCACTACCTGAACGTCAGCAAGAGCGGCTACTGGCAGATCAGCATGAAGGGGTGAGGTCGGGGAGCGCCTCTGCGCAGCACCGGCCACATCCTGCGAACCTCCCCGGGTGCGCGAGGGTGGGCTTGGGAGAAGCTTGCTGGGTGCTGGGGAGGGTGGTCCACGGAGGCGTGTGTTCGCCCAGTGTTGCTGGAGGATGCTTTGCCTTCCGGAGGGGAGCAGGGGGGGTTCCTCCAGCGCTGAGTTGCAGCTCCCAATGCTCAGCGATGCTCAGGGAATGCAGAGGGGGTGGCACCGTGGGCTGATTCAACTTGGAAGCCGCAGTGGAAGAGTTTAACCCCCTTTAGTCCTGCAGCAGGAGCGTGAGGCGCTGGAACAATTCTGCTTTGTTTAATTTAAAAAAAAAAACCAAACCCAAATCCCCCCACATGATGAAGCTTAGCGTTCACATTGGAGAAGCTTGAAGGGAGGGTTCCCGGTGCCCTTGGAGAGTCTGTGCTCCGGGGGCGCTGGGAGCAACAGATGCTCTTCTCGGCCAGTGTTCCCTGGCCGAAAAGATGTTGTGTCCCCTCCCGGTGGTGTGTACAGCCCCGGGAGCCAAACTGCAGCCACTCTCCCCTCCCGCTCCAGCGTGTCCGTAGGGGCTGAAATCCTCTTCTGCAAGGAAGGCTGTTCAGTGGCCATCGACACGGGAGCATCCTACATCACTGGCCCAGCCGGCCCCGTCTCCGTGCTGATGAAAGCCATCGGGGCAGCAGAAATGGCCGAAGGAGAGGTGAGCAAACCCCCCCTGCCCCTCTCCGTGTCCCTGCCCGTACCCCAGCCCATCCCTCCCCCAGCAAACGGGCTCAGCGCTGTCTCCCCCTCCCGCAGTACGTGGTGGACTGTGACCGAGTCCCTCAGCTGCCCAACATCTCCTTCCACCTGGGCGGGAAGGTCTATGTGCTCAGCGGCTCAGCCTACATCCTTCGGGTAAGCTGCATCCCTCCGTGCGGGGCGGGAAGGTGGCTCTGCCCCGGCTGGGGGCATCTCTTGGGGACAGTGGTGCATCTCGGGGTGCAGCTCTCCTGCAGCATCCTGCACCCTCCCAGCTCCCCAAAAACAGCTGAGATGAGCCCCAGAATGATGCTTCTTGTTTTTCCCTGAACCCCTTCCTGTTCAGCAGAGGTGTCAAGATGAGCCCAGACCAACCTGTCGCTGCTTCCTTGGGTGGTTTAGGGGGGATTTGGGATGAGCAGCAAAGGGGAGAGACAGGCAGGGATCCTCCTTCCTGGAGGAAGGAACGTCGAGGCCGAGCGAAGGGTGTTGAGATGGGGATCACAGCCCTCGGGCGCACTGCAGTGATGTCCCTCCTGGTACCCCCATCACCGCATGGGTCTCCTCCTCTTCACAGCAATCCCAGTACGGGGAAGACGTCTGTGTAGTGGCTTTCTCAGGGCTGGACATCCCACCCCCGGCTGGTCCCCTCTGGATCCTGGGCGCCAGCTTCATCGGGCACTACTACACCAAATTCGACCGGCGCAACAACCGCATTGGCTTTGCCACGGCCCGCTGACGGCCGGGGGGGGGCTGGGGAGAGGGCCGGGAAGGGAACCAGCCTGGAGGCAAGAGCACCACCAAAAAGAAATGATTTGAAGCGCGAAGGAGAACAAGCGTTCCCTTACAGCTCAGCCACCTCCTCTCTGTACCGAAGCAACTGCAAAACCTCGCCTTCTCCCACTCCAAAACCCCCGCTCCGCTTCCCGAGAGGCTCTGCTGCTGGGGAGGACTGAGCCTGAAACGCGTCTTCTAGTGAGCGAGTTCAGTCTGGAAATCCAAACGGGATCCTGCGTCCGGAGTTGCGCCTCCGGGGACTTCGAGGGTGATGTGCAACAGAGCGCCCGGCGCGTGGTGGACCGCTGATGGCGCGGAGGTGCCCGCAGGTGGCCGACAGACTGAGGAGGGATCATCCGTTACAGTTTGTGTTATTCTTTGAACGGGAGAAGAATAATCTGGCTGTGTTTAATGATAGTTTTAGCTGGTGTTAACCTTCCCCCTCCCCGTGACTTTAATATTAAACAATCTTAGAGCAACAGGAGACTGAGTGGATGCTTATTCTTGGGGGGTGGGGGGATCAGATGCTTTTATTAAGAGAACTGGACAAGTGTTCCTCTGCTAGGACCCACCACTGCATTTATGTCCTTCCCTGTTTCACGAGTGAAACGCGCTCCCAGCGAGTGCCCCAGCACCTACGTGGAGGCAAATCGGGGTCTTTTCAAACAGCAAAGCAGCTCTGCAGGAGATGAGCTGCTGGGTGGGCTACCCGTGCCTTGACCTGCATTCCCACGGGGGACTCAGGAACGCTGGTGGCACCCCTGGGGACAGAGGGACAGGGCTGTACCTCTGCTTTGCTGCTCTTTGGGGAGGGGGAAAGGTGCCTGCAGGTCTGATTAAGGGTGGCTGAGTTTGCCCCACCAGGAAGGCAGCTCTTGCTGCCTGGATCTGTTTTCATGGCCACGTTGGCTCCAGCTAAGGACTCGAGGCTGGTCTCCGTCCTGGCTGTGTGTGGAGATGCTCAGCGGGAGCACGCTGGAGCCGCGAGCCCTGTGCTGGCCTGGCAGGAGGGGCAGACCAGTGCTCCCAGCCCGGAGGCTGACATTTCCAGTTCTGCGGGAGAACTGCAGTGCTCCCAGTTACAGCCCAGCAGCCGCGAATCCTAAGCGCTCCCCAATGCCAAGTGGTTTGCAACACACTCTCGTCTCCAGTTTGACCAGCTCAGGTCTGTGACTGCCGTGGTCCACAGCCGAGCCCTGGAAACGTGCCCGTCCAGCAGAGCACAACACTGGGGCTTCTGGAGCAGAGCCTGGAGTAAGCCACCATCTGAGTGCGATCGCTCATGGAAGCTTCTCATCCTCGTCTCTGCCCCCAGCGATGACTGCGGATGAATTCCCAGTGCTGCCCGAAGCGCGCGGGCTGCCACGAGCTGCCTCTCAGGCTGCGGGGATGTTCGGGAGAGGGATGCTCCCGCCGGCACTGTAACGGCTGCTGCTGCGTCACCTTTCCAGCCAGGTAGGCAGCAGCCTCCGCTCCGCTTGCCATCCCTCCCTCCCGGCACGGCACTGCCCCACCGAGCACAGCCGTACCGCAGAGGTATGTGGCTCAGCGGATGTTTGTCCCTCCCGGGAGGGTCTCCGCAGCCATGTAGCATTTAAACCTCTTAACACCGGGATGCGCAACCCTGGGTCTCCACGGCCGGGAAATTCAAGGCACCCGATGATGTTGTTTCTTACCATCGCCTGCTGCAGCACTGATCCATCACCTCCAGTGTGGGGGTGAGGAGAGCAGTGGCGATGGCTCTTCGGGGCCCGGGGGGTGAAGGGAAGGGGCCTCAGCGGTCAGCGTATCTCGCTTTCATCCAGCGTTTCCTGAGCACACCCGGTGCTCCCGGCAGCACAGGAAACCCCGGGGGCTGGGAAGCAGCGGCAGCACAGGCAGGGAAGGCACGGGAGGGAGGGCAGAGCCGCCCAGGGACCCTCAGCACGGGGATGTCTGCACAGGTCAGCGCTGGAGCGACAGCCCGGCCTCTCCACAGCCTTCTGGCAAGCTTCTCCCCTTCCTTCCTACCACAGGGAAACTCTCCAGCTGGAAATAGCTAAGCCTCCTCTGTCCTATCCTACACCACAAAGGCTCTGGAGAAGACTCGAGTGGATGTGAGCTTGAAAAAGCACCAGGTGACTTACGCCCCCGTGATGGCTTCTGCCTACGGCCCTCAGCTGGGAAACGGTCAGGCCGGCCTAAAATTGGATGTTTTTGTGGATCCAGTTCTGTCCCTATTCAACACAGTTATTCCGAGCGGCGGGAGGGAAAAATGCCTGGGCTGCTTGCGGTGCTGCTCCTGGGCCCCTTAAGCCAACCTATTAACACCTCTAATCGCCTGTGCCAGGGCAATTTCCCGGCCGCTGCTGCGCAGCCCTGGCTGCGAGGCACCGCTAACCCGCAACTGCCCCGTATTAACACTTGTGATTGTTACGGGCGAGCAATTAGGCCACACTCAGCCCAGCAAAGCGGCGGGTGCAATTATGACCATCCTATTAAAACTGACAGAGCTCGCTCTATATTTAGAAACGCGGGGAACTGGCTGGTTCGTTTTTTTTCCCCTTCCTTAAACGATTTTCCCCAAGTCTCCATGGTCCATTTAGCTGGTTTCAGCCGCAGCCAGCTGTAAACTTTGGAGGGGGCATTCTCCGCTCCGAGCCATGTGCAGTTGTTATTTCCTCCGATAATGAAGCCGGGGCTGGAGCGGTGTCAGCGGGCTGCGGGGGGCTGTGCCAACGGGCGCGTCGTGCTCTATCTTTAAATATCAAACCTCTCTCCAGCCCACCTGTAAATCCCCTATGCGGGTCAACGCTTGGTGGGTGAGATGGGAGAGGGTGGTCCAGAGAGGATGTGTCCCTCCTGGAGCCAAGGATGCCGCCGGCACCTCTTGGGGTGCATCCCATGCCTCCCCATCCTTTTTATCCCAGACACCAAATGGATGGGGAAGCTGTGCGGAGCCCCCCGGGGATGGCTGAGGGGGTTTGAGCATGAGGGGGGTGGAAGGCATTGGCACCAGGTGTGTGTGGGGTGTCATTGTGCGGGTCCTGGGGGGGTCCTGGTGAGGGTCCAGTGAGGGTCCCGGTGCTGGGCCCCAAGGCATGGGGGTCCCGGTGAGGGTCTGATGCAGGTTCCGGTGTGCGCCCCGGGTGAAGTCCCAGTGCGGATCCTGGTGCGGGGTCCCAGTGTGAGTCCCAGTGTGGAGTCTCGATGTGGGTCCCAGGGGGGTCAGATGCAGCTCCTGGAGCAGGGGGACCCCGGTGCAGGTCCGATACAGGTCTCAGTGTGGGTCTCGAGCGAAGTCCCAGTGTGGGTCCCAGTGTGGGGTCCCGGGGGGGGGTCCTGCTGTGGGTCCCGGTGCGGATCCCGGTGCGGGTTCCTGAGCGGGTCCTGGGGAAAGTCCTGATGTGGGTCCCGGGGGGGGGTCCGGTGCGGGTCCCGGGGGGAGTCCTGATGTGGGTCCCGGGGGGAGTCCCGATGCTGGTCCCGGGAGGAAGCCCCGGTGCGGGTCCCGGTGTGGGTCCTGTGCGGGTCCGGTGCGGGTCCCGCTGACCTCACAATGCGGGCGGGCGCTGCCGCGGGAGGCGGGCGGGAGGCGGGCCGGTGACTCATGGCTTCCCAACGGCGGGCGGCTCCTCCCCGCGGCCGCCGGCCCCGCGGCAGCCCCCGGCACATGGGCCGCGGCTCCGGGAGCGCGGAGCTGGGTATGGCCGTACCGCCCGGCCGCTGCCCGGACTGCCCGGGGCCGGAGCCGGGGGGCGGCGGCGGCGGGACCCCCGCCGTGCCCCACCTCGGCATTGCGGTGGACGAGGGCGACGTGCTGCCCGGGGCGCTGCGGCTCATGCGGGAGCTGAGACCCGGCTGGGAGCCGGCGAGGGTGAAGACCAAGGTACGCCCCGACGGGGAGGTGGGGGAGAGGGGGGAGCCTGCGCCGAGCCCCCCACCCCCATCCCCCGGGGACCGGCCGCCGCAGCATGCGAGGGGGCTGTAGGGTCCACCCGAGGGGGGCTGTGGGGCTCACCCCGAGGTGCCGTAGGGCCCACCCTGAGGCAGCTATAGAGCTCGCTCTGGGGGGGCTGTAAGGTTCAGGTGAGGGTGGCTGTAGGACCCTCCGTGGGGGCTGTAGGACCCTCCGTGGGGGGCTGTAGGACCTGCCAAGGAGGGTGCAACATCCCGCCCCCCATCCCCTCTCTGAGCGTAACCGGGGCCCATCAGGTGCACGAAGGTGTGACATCACCCCCCACTTTGGGGGCTTTGGGGACCCCTCGGGCAGCCACTGAGCGGTGACAGTGAATGCAAGTGTGTCCCCAGGGTCCCTTGAGGCTGCCAAGGTGGGTGAAGGCTGGGGGGCTGCCGGGGCGGCCGGTGCCCCCCGCAATCTCCTCTGCAGGTGCCCTCCCCGCACCCAGCGCTCTACAGCAGTGCCGCTCCCGGGAGCAGGTCCCGCTTGGGTTACTTGTGGGCTTCCACCTTTGCCAGGTCTGCGTGGGCTGAGCGCAGGTTCGGATGGGAGCTGGGATTCGGCGCTGGGCTCCAGCACGGGACGGGGCTCGGCTGTCCCGAGCTGGCATGGGGGCTTTGCTGGGGGAGCGGGTCCTGCGGGGCTGGTGGCTGCCTGGCATGGGAGTCCCCTTTCCCCCTCCTCGCCTCTGCCCGGGGGTGTCGGGTCTGGGGTGGAAACGGGAGGCTGGTGGTGCCTGTGACCTCACGGGGCTCCCGGCGATGGGCACGGGGCTGTGGAGGTGGCGGAGCTGTGTGCACTTAAACGTATGTACGTGTGTATGCGTGTCCTCTGAAGGCACACGCTTCCCGTGTGCCTGGAGTGTCATTAAAAATGTATTAATAGCCAAGTGTAATTAAATACAAGAAGCTGCAGGAAAATACATATGAAAGGGCAGATGGCAATAGGCAGGAAGCTTGGAGTTCGAGTTCCTCGGAGCGCATAGTTGTAGGGGCAGGAAATGTCTCGGGCTCTGTGCAGCACCGAGCGCAGACCTCGGTGGTGATGGTTGTTTGAGAAGGACCCCAGCTCTCTGGTGTCCAGGCATCGGAGGGGGTCAGTGTTCAACAGCAGCTTGTGTGTGCGTGCATGTGTTTTTAATTAAAAATAAAAAAAAAAAGTAAAAAAAGGCAAAGAAAACCCTCTTAGCAGTTGTGGGGGGAAAACCTCCAGTTGCCTTTCCCTTAGCTGCTCTTGCAAGAGCTGTTCGGGAGGGGATTGGAGCGGTGCGCTGGTCCTCAGCTGGTTCCTATTAGCGTTCCTGTTCGCTTTCCTCCCCGCACTGGAGCGGTGCCCGGTTCGCACCACCTCGCTGCACGGTGTCAGCGCACAGCTGCTTGCTGGGGCTGTACCAGCCTGCGCCGGTGGCACGGAAAAATCTCCCGGCGCTTTTGGGGCAGGGTGTGGAAGGTGGGGAGGAAGGGTCTGGGCGCTCGGCCTCCCCTGCCTGCCCTCTGCTTGCCGGGCTCTTCAGCCCCCTGTGCTCCAGGTTGTGCCCGCTTTCAGGGGCTCCCACTCCTCATCATTTAAGCTCTGTCCCTGGGCAGAAGCATCTCCGTACCGAGAAGGCACAGGCGGTATCGGTGAGTCAGCCAGCCACGCTATCAGGGAAGCAGGCACTCCTCCATCCCTCATCCAGCGATAAGAAGAGCAGCAGCGATACGGAGCCAAACCCCTGCGAGGACTCTGGCGCGGTTGGACTTTTTTAGCCCGAATTTGGCAACAAGGTGCCCGGCTGGAGCGGCGCTGGGGGTGCCTGCGCGGGGAGGCAGCCGACACGGCGATGCTTCGGGGATGCCGAGGGGGGTGTCACAGCAGGCGCAGCACTGGGCTGTCGGATGGAGCTGCTTCGCTTCGGCATCTCTGCACAGGGCTTGGGTCTTGCTTCGCATTTAATTGCCGCAAGGCTTCTGGTATGGAGTCACACTCGCTTCCCCCCCCTTCCCTGCTGTCACACAACCGCAGCAGGGAAGGATTTGGGCTGGTAGCGGCACCCTGGCCCCGCTGATAGCTGACTGCGCTTTGGATCCACAAGGAACAGCACCAGGCATCTGCCAAGCAGCCGTGCTCGTTCCTCAGGAGCCGGAGGAGCTGCCGCCTCCAAACCAGGCGAGCCCCTGCGTGTGTGTGTGCAGGTTGCTGACGAACCACGTGTGAGTCTCCAAAGTTAGTGGCCTGGAATTCGGGGGGGGGATAAGGCTCAGTAATCCCATTAAACCCGCTGGAAAGGGCTGATCAGGCTGTCGAGCAGCAAAACAAAGCAGCGCGAGGACTTCGCGGGCGAGGCGGCGCTGAGCATCTCGACGTGGAGCCCTTCACCTGCGGCCGATGTGGTGTGGCTGATGGAGAGCACCGGCCCCCGGGTGCGACGCCGTCTGCGTGGATGGGCCGTGACGCCTTTCCCTTGCTGAATTTCTGGCCTCTGGGGCCCGGCAGGACAAAAGAGAGGAGAGAGCCGAGCGTGGCACCGCGGTGGAAGCACAGATTATCTGCCCTGGGAAAAGCAGCTCGGTTCGCTTGAGAAGCTTCAGCCCGCCCCAGCTGCAGCCGAGGGGCAGCAGCCCCGTGGGCCGCGGTGGGCAGCTCACCGCCCGCCGTGCTCACCCCGAATCCAACCCCGGCCAGCTGTGGAACGAGGGGTGTTAGCGCCGTCTGACTTCGGGTGTCTCATTCCAGTGCTTTGAGTTTCCCTCGGGAGGCTGCACGGGGAGCCCTATATATAGGCACCCTATATAGGAGCGGGAGTTGCTGAGTGGGATGTCTAAAATTAGCCGTCCCACCCCCGAGCACCGCTGCTGCCGTAGCACGCGCCCTCGCCCCCCTCCCGCTCCTCCCTGCTCCGGCTCCCCCAACCCAAAGGGGAGAAAGAAATCACTCTCACGGGGAGCAGCGGCGCCCCGGTGTGCTTGGCCTCGGTGCCGAGCATCCCTGCCCGCAGGGGGATGAGCATCCTGCCCGCGGTGGGGATGATGGGGCAGGGGTCTCCCGTGGGGCGATGGAGACCCAAACCCCTCAGTGCACCGGAGGCAGCCGAAATCCCGGCGGGATGGGGAGAGGAGCCCGGCGCGGATGGCAGCGGCGGCCCCTGCATGTGCGCGGGCAGGCGGCCAAGCCGGGGCGCGCGGGAGAACAAAACTCTCTTTCCATCTGTGAGGAGCCATCAGAGCAATGACACGAGACTGTCCCCAGCAGAGACGTCCCTGCCTATCAGCGACCCAGCCCCGCGGGGAGGGTCGGGAGGAGGAGATGGGGTGGTGGTGTGTGCTCCGTGTTGTTTGCCGGTTGGTTTGTTTGTTGGGTTGTGGGTTTTTTTTTTCATTTTGTGCCAAAAGATTTGCGCTGATTTTTTTTTTTGGGAGTGATTCCCGGGGCCGGTCAGGTGCCAAGCATGCTGGCAGCACATCTGGCCTGAGCTATTCCTCAGCTTCCAGGTGAAAAATGGCAGGATTTCCACCCAAATTGCCAGCTTTGCGCAGCTGAAGCCTTGTGCCCGTGGCCCCATGTAGTACCCATGGTACCCACGTGGTACACGCGTGTGCCTCGAGCCCTTGCAAACTCATGCCATCTACTGCAGGAGCGTTCCTGGCTGCCGTGGGCACCGCTGCTTTGTGCTCTCTTTCGCCTGTTATTGCCGTTGCCACGTTGCTTTTCTCCCTGGGGTCTGCTGGTGGGACGGGGTTTGCCCCGTGCCCGGCTGGCGTGGCAGGGACGCACAAGGATCGGCTCTGCCGCCCCTCTCCCCCTCCAGCTCTTCACCGATGGCATCACCAACAAGCTCGTGGCCTGCTACACGGAGGAGGGCATGGCGGACGCGGTGCTGGTCCGCGTCTACGGCAGGAAGACGGAGCTCTTCGTGGACCGGGAGACGGAGCTGAGGAACTTCCAGGTGCTGCGCGCCCACGGCTGCGCCCCCGACCTCTACTGCGCCTTCCAGAATGGGCTCTGCTACCAGTTCCTGCCGGGCATCGCGCTGGGGCCCGACCACGTGCGGGACCCCCACATCTTCAGGTGTGCAGGTCCGGGGAGGAGATGCGGGATGGGGAAACAGGGAAGGGGGGGAAGGGGGAAGGCTCCATGTTTCCAGCTCTCCCCATCACCGCCTTTGCTCTGGACCGGTGCTCGGGCATCGCTGATGTGCACAGAGCTGATGCTGGGGGAGAAATGGGCCAAACTGCAGCCAGGTTTATCCCCGTGCTTTTAAAGGATCATTTTTTTTTGGTGAATAAAGAGCACCGCATGAGAACCACAGCTTTTATCTGGAAAGATGAATGCTGCATTTGACCCAGATGGGGTCTTGAAATGCCGCAGGGGCTCGCAGGGGAATGGTTTCAAACTGGAAGAAGGGAGATTTAGGTTAGATCTTAGGGAGAAATTCTTCCCTGTGAGTGTGGTGAGCCCCTGGCACAGGTTGCCCCGAGAAGCTGTGGCTGCCCCATCCCTGGAGGTGTTCAAGGCCAGGTTGGACGGGGCTTGGAGCAACCTGGGCTGGTGGGAGGTGTCCCTGCCCAGGGCAGGTGGGGGGACTGGATGGTCTTTAAGGTCCCTTCCAACCCAAACCATTCTGTGATTCTATGAAGTGGAGGGGAGTTTCAGCTGTGCTGACCCTGCGTTTTTAAACATGGCTTTTGGGGAACCCCCCCTCAAGACATCTCAAGGCTGGTTTTGAGGGCTGCTCCTCTCAGGAATGCTGCTGCACAGCCACCTCTCACCCACGCATCCGTGTTCCCTTCCAGGCTGGTGGCCCAGGAGATGGCCCGGGTACACGCCATCCACGCCAACGGGAGCCTCCCCAAGCCCATCCTCTGGCAGAAGCTGCACAAATACCTCACCCTCGTGAAGACGGATCTCAGCCCAAAGGTATCCAACCCCAGGTAAAGGCAGAGGGATCCCAAAGAGCCAGGCTCTGGCTTGGGCATCCGCTGCCCACCCACCTCTAAGTCTTCTCCATCCGGGACCGGGGGGAAGAGCCCCGGTTCCCAGGTAAAGCCTCTGCGGGACGCTGGGGATGGTGTCGGGGCTGGGGGTGGTGTCGGGGCTGGACGTGGCCACTTCTGAATCGCGATCATGAGCAAAGTGGTGGCTGAGCTCCCAAGAGCAGGTGGGATGGAGGCATCTCCGTGCACCCTTCAGCACCGCTCCTGCCGGTCCGGGAGCAGCGTTAGAGCAGTGACAGCGCTGGGCTGTCCCCTCCTCCTCCCTGCAAATCTAACCTGTATTTTAAGCCCTTCTTACGGTGGGGATCTGAGCAGCAAGGTTGAGCTAACATTGCTAGAAACCCAGTATAGATCAAAGCAGCCAGTCCCCACTTCAAACCAGTTCATCCCATTTCTGGGAGCCTGGGTTCACACCAGGTGAATGCCGGGGTGTTTGGGAAGGATTCGGGCAGCCCCAAGAGGTGGCAGAGGTGAATGAACCCGAAGGCAGGCGAATAATTAACCTGTTCCCGGAGCAGCAGCGGCAGGACGCAGGGCTTTTCTCAGCCCTCGCCCCGCTGCAGGCAGACTTTACCCAACCCTGCACCTTCAACGCAGCCAATTAGGTAATCATTAACCCGCTCTCTTCTTGGAACTGAAACTTCTGAGGTTACCAAGAGGGTATGTGCCCTGCAGAATCCAAGAAAATTCCCCTTGCCTGGGGATTAGTCAGGCGCTTTGGGAGTGAGTGCTGCGGAGGCTCGATGGCGGGTTGGGTGAATTTTGGGGGATGGATGGGGAGAAGGGAAGGGCTGAGGCTGCACTGTGGCATCTGCCCAGCGCCCTGGGTACCACGCTGGAGGATGTCCCCGCCAAACCTGACCTCCCCGCCATAAATGGCCTCGTTAGCCCTCGCTTCGTGTCACTGATGAGTTTGTTTATAAAATGCACGGAGGGAAGCAAGGGGCAAGGCTGCCCCTCTGCCCCCGAGGGAGGTTCCCCGTGAGCAGAAGTGATTCCACCCCGTCCCCTTCCCCAGCCTCCAGCAGGACATGCCCAGCCTGGAGATGCTGGAACAGGAGCTGGCCTGGATGAAGGAAACGCTCTCCCAGCTGGGGTCCCCCATCGTGCTGTGCCACAACGACCTGCTCTGCAAGAACATCATCTACGACGGGACGCGAGGTTCGTGGCAGCGGCTTCGCACGCCCGCCGGAGGGCTCTGTCCCTCGCCAACCTCCCGGGGGGGGGGGCAGCGGCTCCGTCTCCATCCCCTCTCACCGCCCCTGCCTTTGCCTCCGCAGAGCACGTTCGCTTCATAGACTACGAGTACACCGGCTATAACTACCAGGCTTTTGACATCGGAAACCACTTTAATGAGTTTGCGGGTGAGTTGGGCTCCTCTCCGTGGCACCGCAGCACACCCGCACCCCCTCCTCAGTCGCAGTGGCTGCCCCGAGGTCTCCCGGTCCCTGGGGATGGAGGAGGCAGTCGCATCCCCGGTCCTATGGTGGGAATTGGGGCAGCTCCTCCGCAGGCTGCCCAGGGTTAGAGTGATGTGCGAGGGAGGGTCTCTGCTGGCGCTGGGTGCTGGCAGTGGGCAGCCTGGCTGCTGCTTGGATGCAATGCCTGCAACGAGCCCGGTGGCTCTTAACCACCCAAGGGCTGTGCCTCGAACCAGCGGGTTCATCCCCGGCTTGTGCAGGGGTTTTCCCTCGCCCGGTCACGCGCAGGGAGAGAGCCCTGTGGGTCACGTCGCTTTGCCCTGGAGGAGCCCTCCCTTTCGCCCTTCTTGCCCCGTGGGCATCGCTGACCCCGGCTCCCCTCGCAGGCGTGAAGGAGGTGGATTACCGCCTCTACCCCAGCAAGGAGACCCAGCTGCAGTGGCTGCGCTCCTACCTGCAGGCCTACAAGCAGCTCACCCAGGGGGACCGAGGAGGCACGGGGGTGTCCGAGGAGGAGCTGGAGGCTCTCTACGTGCAAGTGAACAAGTTTTCTTTGGTGAGTGGTGGAGGTGGGAAGGAGCCAGCCTCTCTCGAGGGCTGCCCGCGGGATGGGTTTGCCTCTGCTCTCGGGTGAGCCGGGGTTTCGTGCTGCAGCTGGGCTGGCGAGGACGGGGGTGCGGGTACCAGCCTAAGGGTTTGGGGGCACCTGGGGTAGGAGGCTGCCCCAAAGAGCCCGGCTGCACCTTGGAGGCACTGAGCCCTGGGGCAAGGTCAAAGATAGCACTGGCTGCCCACCGTCCCCTCGACGCGTGCCAAGGGACAGCGCGTCTCTGATAGCTGTGGCTTTGGGCATCCCTTCAGAGAGGCCAGGCAGACCCTGGGTGCAGTCAGGCATGAGGAAATCCTCTTTGATAAATGCCATGGACAGGCAGAGCCGATTTTCTGGTAACTTAGGGCAAAATCTCGGCTGTTTTCCTGGCTGGGTCTGCCAGGAGGGACGTCCCGGCTGCAAACGCAGAAGCTGGTACCCTGAGTGCATTGTGTGGCTGTTCAGCATCTTTCCTGCCGGCATCCCTCGCCCGGGCTGGGACCAGCCTCCGGAGCGTATAAAAACACACGTGTGGGCCAGCCCCAGCTGGCTGCCACCCCACGTCCTGTCGTCACGGCCGCGGGACTTCTGGGACCCGGCCAGGAGAGGCGCGAGTGACTCATCCCACGGGCAGGGATGCTCCGTGCCCGTTCCTGATCCTCACTTTGTCTGTTGCAGGCATCCCATTTCCTCTGGGCATGCTGGGGCCTGATCCAGGATAAATACTCTACCATAGACTTTAACTTCTTAAGGTGAGTCCACCGGGGCTGGGGACCATCTGCTCCCAGCACGATTCAGTGTTAAATGACCGGAGCAAGAGGATCCCAATGATCCCTCCATATTGGAGGGATCCCCCAAGGCATGGGGACAAGGGGCTGGGGGCACGAGTGTCTCATTGTCTGTCCCTCTCTCGGCAGATATGCAAAGCTAAGGTTTAAACAGTACTTCAAGATGAAGCCGGTGGTCACAGCCCTGCAGATTTCTAAATAGCATCTCTGGCCCGTGAGACCCTGAGCTATTTTGTTCTTGCTGCGTCCACAGCCCTCGCATCCCCCTTGCCCCTTCCCCGCCCCAGCCGGGGGCGAGGGCAGGTCCTGATGGTGGGAAGGGGGAGAGGAGATCTGCCTCAGCCACCGATTAAAGGAGACCCTGGACATACCTGAGACTGGACCGTGAGATGCTAGAGAGGACCACGGCCTCGGAGAGGCCCCCGCCTACGCAAGGAAGCCTTACCATCGCCTTAATGCCGAGCCCCGGCTCGGCCCCGGTGCCCAGCAGGTCCGTGCTTCGCTGGCACTACTGCTGCTCGGCCTTGGCACCCGGTTTGCTCCCTCTGTGCTGTCCCCGAGGGGGGAAACGGGTGCCACCGTCTGCTCAGGACCCCTCAGAGCTGCCCAGTCGCTTTAGCTGCACAAT
>VUYV01000439.1:251937-274194 GCA_008711295.1 Anarhynchus alexandrinus
CCCCCCCCCCCAGCCTGGGTGCGTACCGGCTCTGGACCACTCGTCCATCTGCAGGTATCCACCTGCTAAATTTGCACCCCTCGAGCAGCGAGCGGCTCCGGCTCCCCAGGCAGAACCGCACCGACTATTTAAAGCCGCGGACATCTACGGTGACAGCAAGCAGCTCACCGCAGAGCCCCCGTGCCTGGAGCCCCCCCGCCCTCCCGCNCGCAGCTGCATCGCGCCGCTGCACGCTCGCTCCCGGCCCTTCCACCGGGCTCACTGGTGACCACACCACTCGCTCGCTTTTAATAGCGACGCGGCCGTGGGGAAGGGCTGGTGTGACCGAGAGCTGCGGCAGGACCGCTGCTGCCGGGGGGGGTGTGAGATGTTGGCTGGATGAGGCTCACGCTGCTACAGGCGCCTCCAAGAGTGATGCTACAACGAGGGGAGCATCATCCTGGTGGGCATCACCCGTACGTGGGTGGCTGAGGAGGAGCGGAGCGGGCAGCCGGGCTCTCCGTGGGGATGCAGAGGGGGGGTCCTGCCTCAGCCCCCCACCGCCATCCCCGGCACTCACCCAGGATCTTGCTGATGCTGGAGTTGTGCATGTCCGGGAAGGCCTGCAAAATCTTCCTCCTCTCGTCCTTCGCCCATACCATGAAGGCGTTCATGGGCCGCTTGATGTGGTTGTTGTTCCTGGACTCGGGGAAGTGCCGTGAGCCTGCGAGGGAAACCCCGGCTGAGCTCAGGAGCCAGAGGAAGGAGCGTGCTGGGGGTGGGGGGGGGTCACACCACAGTGCTCTCGGCCGTCCTTACCGTCCATCTCACAGGTCAACAGAGCCTCGTCCAGCCGGTGGGCAGGGGTCTCCTCCATCCGCTCCTTCACTGGGGAAGAATCAATCCCCACATGGTCCTGCGGAAGAGCGGAGAGTCAGGAACCAGCTCCAAGCCGGGGAGCCCACGCGGACGGAGACGCGGCTCTGGCTGCCGACGGTGGGGTTGGAGGGGGGGATGGCGACCAGCCGGTGGGCTCTCCTCACCTTGCGGTAGGGGTTGCTCAGCGATCCCTCCATGGCTCCGCTGTGGCCGTGCAGCAGCTGCCGCGCGTCCTGGATGGCTTTGGTGATGGCATCGCCTTCGCCCAGGAACCCTGGCAGGACAACGGCACGGGCACCCATCAGCGCCAGCGCCGACTCCTCGGACACCCCGCAGCACCCCATCCCACCCCAGAAATCACAACTGCGTGTCCCAAGGGGGTGGCACAGAGCAGCAGGTGCCCACCCAGGTCACCTCAGGGAGGAGGGACCCCACGGACCAGAGGTGTCCACTGCCTCTGGGAGGTGGCCAGGAGAGGGCATGGGACCATCCATCAGTGAAAGGCACTTGGGAACTCACCCAGAGGCAGGTTGGACGGGCTGGTCTGCAGGTCCCTGGTGGCCCCATGACTCGGCGTGAGGGACTGGCAGCCGCTCATCTTCAAACTGGGCGAGCTGGAGGCACTGGGGAGGTCGGAACCTTTGGGTTTGGCCGTCAGGTTCAGAGGCTGCGAGGTCTCCTGCGGTGGAGGGGGGGGTGGGGGGGTGAAGCGCAGCCCCCACAGCACCTCAGCCCAGGGGATGGAGCTGTTTTGGGGCTGTACCTGCATCTGGAGGTGGCCCGAGCCAGCGGGTCTCTTCAGCGTGGGAGGAGGGGGGCTGTGAAGCAGCTGCACTGGGTAATCCACTGCGGGGAGCAGAGGGAGAGAGGTTGGGGGGACAAAGTCACCCCGCAGGGCTGGGGCAGTCCCGGGGGACCCCGCTCACCTGGTTTGCAGGGGATGGGCTGGATGGGCAGCGCTAACTGGGAATCGGGAGCGACGGGGAGAGGCTGGTGGCTGGGGGTGAAGGCGGGAATCATGACGTAGGGCATGTTGACCTGCTGGAGGGAAGAGGGGGAGAGAAGCAGAGAGACCACATAACCGCTGCGGGACACCGCAGGCAGGTGCCATCTCCTTGCCTGGCCCCGGGAGGGGACACGAGCCTGGCACACGACGGGGCTGCGATCACCCAGCACGGGAAGGGGGCGGGGGGGGGGCACGGGGAGATGTCCCCCGCCTTTACCTGGATCTGTTGCTGCAGCAGGTTGATTTTGTGCTGCTGCTGGATGAGCTGCTGCTGCTGCTTGGCGATCTGGCGGAGGGGAGACAGCGGGGCTCAGCGGCACCGACGGCAGCGCCGAGCTGGCCCCGGCAGGGCCATGGCCCGGCACGAGCTGCCCAACACCTGCAAAACTCAGACAAGGGGTCTGCGGAGGGTCCCGAGGGCCACGGGGAGGGCAGGGGTGGGGTGGCTGAGCTGCCCCTGAGCCACCTCCCGGGACACGGGGAGAGAAACGGGCTGGGAGGGACAGTGTCACCCCCACCCTGGGGTGTGTCACGAGTGTCACTCCTGCCCTGAGCATCGTATGGGCCACCGGAGAGGGAAAAGTAGGTGTGAAAGAGCAAAGGGAGCAGAGTCGGGAAGGACCCAGTGCGGTTTAGTTATTTTAAGGAGTGCAATTCCCCATCTCCTTTGACCCTCCTCCTCCTGGCACCAGGGAGCAAGGCAGCGAGTCTTTGGGGTGGGCACAGAAAACGGGAGGGTTTCTAAGCAGAAAGCCAAGTCCTGCTGCCCCCAACACCAAAGCCACCTCCCCACCACTCCCCGGGGGACCCTGTCCTGGTCCTGCACCCACGGCCAGCAGATCCCAAAGGGATCTCCGAAGGGATGTACGGCCCTTGGCAAACGCTTCCCCAAAGCAGGCTGCCCGCGGGGACCTGAGCCCACCTGCTCTTGCTGCTGCCGCGCCAGCTCCATCTGCTGCTGCTGCTTCTCGAAGAGCATCGCGGCCATGTTCTTCTGCTCCGAGTGGGCCGTCAGGAGCTGGTCCCGCAGCGTGGACAGCTGGTTGATCATGACAAGTAACTGGAGCTCCTTCTCTGCCAGGCTCTCCTGGGTTCCTGGAAGAAACCAAGCGGCTGCGGGTCAGGGGCTTGGGGAGGGCGAACAGCATCACCACCACCGCTGGGTGCTGGGGGGCGACGCACGGCCAGGGAACGGCTAATGCGTGGAGGGCAGAAAGATCCCCATGTGCTGAACCATCCCCTCTGTGTAGTCAAGAGGCAAGCTTTCATCAGGGGTGCACCCCCCCCCCCAAAAAAAAAATTAATGTTTTGATTAAAAAAGTACAAATCCCCATTAAATACACACACTTGCAGGCACAAAAGGTACAAATCCCTATTAAATACACACACTTGCAGGCACTTCTCCCCTCCTGCTAAGTTGGGGAATGCGGTGTTTCCAGCCCAGGCTGCCCGGGCACGGGGTGCGGGAGGGAGGACGGTGGAGGTGGGTGGCTGGGGGTGGGGGGAGATGTCACCTTTCACTTCCTTGGACTCGGTGGTGTTTCGACCCAGCAGCCGCTCCTTCCAGTCGCTGGACAGTAACTTCTCGATGGTTGGCATCACTGGCCGCACCAGCAGGCACCGGGGTGGGCAGAGCGGGGAGAGGGAGAGGACAGCCGGGTGAGCACAGCCCGGGGCTCTGCACCACGGGGTGTTTCATCCCACCCCATAGCTTTGCAAAAATAACGAGAGGCCCAAAGGGAGTGGGGGGTGGGGGACCCGGAGGCCACTTAGACACCTTCCTTACCCTCCTTCAAGTTCCTGTTGAAGTCCAGCTTCTCCTGGCCGCTGACAGCCGGCTCGAAGGCAGAGCGCCTGGGCTCCGGCGCATCGCCGGCGGGCGAGCGGGACTCCTGCGACACACAAAGCGTTATTCGGCACCCGCTCCCACGGATGGGGACACCCCCAGGTCCCCGGGCAGGAGACGCTTGGCCGGTGGGATGCTCGGAGCCGGCCCTGCCCAGCTGACTGCTGGACCACACTCTGCCCGGCACATTCCCCCCAGCCCAGCTTGAGAGCATCTCTGCTCTTCATGCCACAGAGATTTGTTTGCCGGAGGTTTCTGTTATTTATGTGGAGTGCCCGGCTCCTCTGAGCCCCGTCCCCGCCGGGAGGCAGCGCGGGGAGTGGGAGGCTGCTGGTCAGGGGGAGATAAATCCCAAGAGCAATTAAAAAGGGAGGCTGAAGGGATGGAGCACGTCTGGAGGTGGCTGCGGTGGGGGTCCACGCCAAAGGGGAAGCACTCACATCCCAGGGCTGACCCGAGAGCATCAACAATGGCCAGAAAGCCATGAGGAGCCTCAGGTTTCACCTTCATTTTCTCGGGATGAGGAAAAACCACCCGGGGAAACAACCACCCCTCTGCCGGGGACAGAGCCCAGCTCTGGAGCGGGGATGGCCAGTGGGACCTTGGCCAGGACCAGTGTTTGCCACAGCTGTGGGACCCACCTGTGGCAGTGCCTGGGGGTCGGTGCCCTCCCTCGGCGGTGGCCCCGGCAGGTCATTGGGACGGGGCTCGGAGCTGGGGGCAGCCCCCGGCGGGGACTCGTAGCCGCCTTCCTTCTTCTCCTCCGTCTTGATGGTGCAGTTCACCATGCTGCCCGCTCCATCGAGCTCCAGGTGGGGAGAAACGGGGCTCCTCATGGACATCCTACGGGGTGGCAGGGCCGTCAGCAGAGCCATGGGGCACCCCCCAGCCATGGGGCACCCCCCCAGCCACGGGCACCCCTTTTCCCAGCCCGGCCCCGTACTGAAGTGCCCTGTGCTGCTGGTTTTTCAGGGGTGATGGTCTTGCTTTTTGCCATGGCTCGGCAAAGCTGAGCTCTCGTTCCTGGCTTCCCCAGCTCAGGTTTTTGCAGATTTGGGGCTCAGTGGCCAGAAGCCCCCAGGGAAACCCGCCCTTCACGCTTTGGGCTGTGAAGGGAAAGGAGCAACAAAGCAAAGCCCTAAAGAAAGCGACCTAGAGGCACGGGATTTAGGGCCAATATGAGCACGTGCCTTCGCGTTTCATCCGGCAGCCTGGCAGAGAGCAACCCAAGAGACCCGTGCCAGACCCGAGCCAGCACCCCAGGGGTCCCCGGCTCTCCACTCAACGAGCTGCCCCCCCCGTATCCCCCCAGGAGCCGTGCCTAGAAAGCCGGCAGGGCGGCAAAGCAGGTTTCCCGCTCCGACGGGAAATGGAAATCCTGGCCCTGCCGAACAATGGCTGGGACGGCCACCAGAATCGCTCCTCCGGGAGTCCCCGGCACGGCACGGCGCGGCGCGGAGCTGGGACCGGCCGAGCCCCGGCTGGGGCGAGGGGCTGACACCGGGGAACGGCTCTCCCCGACCTCACCAGCACGGCCGTGGGTGCCGGTCCAACTCGGGCACCGCAGAAGAGACCACGAGCCATTACGGGGCACGAGCTGATCAACTCCAGGGGACCCCACGCACAGCCAGAGCCGGTATATTATTTTATTAACGGGAACTGCCCCAAACGAGGTGTCACAGCCATGTCCCTGGTAAAGCCCCAGCTCTGCGGCAGCATCCAGCAGTGCTGGGGCTGTGGGGGCTGTGTCTCCGAGTGAGTGCCGGGCACGCCGGGAGCTCGCCGTCCCTTTGCCGTCCCTTTGCCATCCCTTTGCTGTCCCTTCACTGTCCCTTCGCTGCAAAGGGATCAGCCTTTCGCAAGGGGCAGCACCCGCCTGCAGCCACGCTCGGAGAGATTCGCCTTCTCGGGGCCACCAACCCTCAGGCTGAACAAGAATGGGAACAAATATTACCCTCCCGAGTCTCACCTTTCGGGGAGGAATAATGGGAAAAGGAGGCTGTTAAGGATGGGATTTACACCGGCCGCTGCCAGGAGGTGGGATGCGGGCTGCGGGACCACAGGGGCTGCCGAGGTGGGATGGGGCAATGGTAGGATGGGGAGAGCATCCTCCCTGGGGTCTGGCACCCCACTGCCGGGGCCCCCCCCGCACCCCGACAACTCCTCGGGACCCCCCGAAATCAGGTCTGGGGGTGAGGGCCGGGGTGTGGGGTGGGGGGGCTGAACCGGGGCAGCAATGACATAACAAACAAAGCCCAGCTCAAGCTGCGAATTAATCAAACCGCTGAAAATAAAACCTTCCTCTCAGGAACTTCAAACAAAAGAAACGAAAACAACAAGGCCGGCTGGGTAATGAAAAGCCAGGGCTGTGAATAGGGGACAAAAGGAAGTGGAACAATAGGGTGTTGGACAAAAGCAATAAAGTAAAGGGAAGTGTGACAGCTCCACAATAGGGCACTGTGCGCGCCAGCCTTTCTGATCTTAGCGGGGCTTTTTTTAATCTCAGTTCCCTTGCCCTCCGCTGAACAAACCATCGCGCTCGCCGGGCTGTCGGGCTTCCTCCCGCAGTCGGCATCGCCCGGTTGTCCGCCGCATCCTGCGGTACCGCCCGCGTCGCCCTGTCCTGCCCACCCGGCTCACCTTGGCCAGCCCGGCGGCCAGGAGGGCAACCTTGGGCACGGCCAGCGGCCACCCGAAAGCCCCATCGCCCGCTTTCGGCACGCCGCGGCCGGGGAGGAGCCGGACACGCTTGGCAGCGGCGCGGCGGTGGCGGGCAGCCAGGGGGGAAGGGGTGCCCACGGCTCTGCCGCCTCCAACGACCCGCAGAGGCAGGACTTGCTGCCCCACAGCCCGCGCTCTCGATGGGCTACAGGTGGGGAAACTGAGGCACGAAGGCACGGCGGCCGCAGCACCTTGCCCTGGGTGCTTCGCTAACTCAGGACCCGCAGGTGTGGGTGCGCCGCCGCCCCCTCCTTCCAGCATTTTTAGCTTTTTAAAGGCAAAATTCCCCCTGCTCAGTGCATCCCTGCCACAGTCCCTCCCTGCGGCTGGGATGCTGCCCGGGTGCCCGGGTAATGCGGTGGTGGCAGCAACGCTGCAGCACAGAGCGATGCCGTCGATGCCTTCGGTTTGAGACACGCACAAAAGCGACGTCCCGCTCCTCCGGCAGGTCACATCTCTATTGTACTCAACCTCCCGGTGCCACTGGAAGTTTACTCTTAAAATGGGGCCGGTGCTTTAATAGGGGTCTGTTTGAAAGGGGCCTCATTGTGGATTTATTATACGGTTTGCCGAACATAAAAAAAAANAAAAAAAAAAAAAAAAGAAAAAAAAAGAAAAAAGAGAAGAAAAAGGAGAAAACGGCGCCGTTATCTTGTTACAGGGCCGGTTCCTCGCAGCCCGGTGCTGCGGGCTCAGGTGCTGGGCTCCGGGGCTGCCTGTGGCAGACAATAGGGACGGGAACAATTGCCTTGGCACGGGGAGTGTAACAGATCTTCGCCTTTAATGTTTCCCATTTAATGAAGGGCGGAAGGGAAGGGAGGGAATGGCGTTGGGATGCGAAGTGCCAGCCCGGAGGACCAAAACGAGCCACGAGTCCTCAGTGAGGGACCAGGGACCGCTGGGGCTGCTTCCTCCGGGCACGGCGCTTTGGGGAGCACGAGGCGGGGGCTCATCTCACAAGCACTGAAGCCCTAAAACTCTGCGGGCATCCATGTGCTCACCTCGCCTCCAAACTCCAGCCCAGCAAATCCACGGGATGAGATTATTTTTTTTTTGGGGATGGCGACAACCAGCTGCTGCTGGGCAGCTTTTCCTTCTCCATTCGTACCCCCGAACGGCACGTCCTGCAATTCTCCCCGTGCCCGTGCCACCCTTCCTGCCCGCCGCCCGATCCTATCGGCCCCGTTTGTGTCGCAGCAGAACAGCTCCAAAGGCCGGGGCGGGAGGAGGGGGGGGATGCCGAGGCGCCAGCAAACCCCCCCACCCTGCCCCGGCACCGCTGCAGCTCAGGGAACACCGGCGAGATGCCGAGACCCCCACCCCGGGCATCCCAAGCCCTCCTCCCGGGCGCTTGTGCCCGGGCTTTGCCGAGAAGGGGGCTGCCAGCATCGCCCCACCGGCACAACGCAGCAAGGGGAAGACAAGATGGAATGCCACCCCGCCAAGGAGCGGTGCTGGCCGGACCAGGCTGTCTCCCCGCAGCAGATCCTGCCTGAAGTGCTAAGAGAAGGGTTTCTGCTCGCAGGGCGGCTGGAAGAGGAGGAGGAGGAGGAGGAGGAGGAGGAGGAGGCTGGCAGGGGAGACTGCCCGAAGGCAGAGGGGGTGTCTGTCCCCGGCTTGGGCGGGGATGAAGCAGGTTCTGGGAAGCGCAAGCTCTTTGCGAAAACATCGGAGAGCGCAAGAGGCCACAAAGCCACAAACACACAAAGTTTCCCGCGCTGTCAGGGCGCGAGGAAGAATCATAGAATTGTAGAATCATAGAATCGCTGAGGTTGGAAGGGACCTTTAAGATCATCGAGTCCAACCATTACCCTACCCTGACAAACCCACTTCTAAACCATGTCCCCGAGTACCACCTCTACCCTTTTTTTAAACACCTCCAGGGATGGAGAATCCACCACCTCCCTGGGCAGCCTTCCATTATTGGAATAATGTTTAATAACCCTTTCAGTGAAAAAATTTTTCCTAATATCCAATCTAAACCTCGTCTGACATAACTTGAACCCAAAAGCCGCAGGGCTGCTCGGCTCGGGGCAGCGGCACTGCGGCACGGCCGCCTTCGCTGCTCCCGGAATGGAGGATGCGAGTGTGGGAATGGTCCCACACCCCTGCCCCATTCCAGAGCATCCCTGCCCCATGCCACAGCATCCCTGCCCCATTCCAGACCATCCCTGCCCCATGCCACAGCACATCTGCCTTGGGGCTGATTCTGCCCCTCGACTCGGGGATGATCCCACCCCAGGGGACTGCGGTGCAAAGGGATCCCGCAGATGTGGGACTGGGGGAGAGCAGCTGGCGGTTGGCTGGGGAAATTGGGCTGTCTAGATTTTCGGGCTGGTCTTGCCCCCGCCTGCCTATAGGGCAGACCGGGGCAGCAGGGCAGGCTCTTGGGGTTTATTTATTTTCCTCTTTCTCCCCAGTTACAGCATAAAGCTATCGGTTCACAGGTTACGGCACACTCTTCCCTTCAGGAGCCCGGGGTGGTACCCAGTCATCCCAAAACAAATCCACCCATCCCGAGCAGCGCGCCGCCACTCGCCCCGCGGCCGCATCCTGCCTCCACGGCCCAGGTAACCAACCCAGCCCGGGGAGGAAGACACAGGGCAAAAACCCGAGCGGAAAAACACCGTAGCAGTAAACACAGCAACGCCGACAAGAGCCGGGGCGGCGCAGCCCCACCGCCGTGCACGCACCAGCCACGTGCAACGTTTGCAAACCCCCCCCCGGCACCTCCTCGAGAAAGGGCAGAGGAAAAAATAAGACACACACGGACGTTTTCTTCTTCCAAGCAGGGCCCGAGGAATCCCGGCTGGCCACCGGGACAGACAATAGCCCATCTCCTGCCAGACAAGCGGGCCGCTTTCCTGCCAGACTTGGAATGTCCTTTCGGGGCCGTTTCCGCCCGGCGTGCCTTCGCACATAAAAGAATGGATGGCTTCCTCCACCGTGCCCGGGCAGGGATGGCCAGGGACGGCCAAGGAGAAGGCCCCGGCCGGGGGAAGTTCACGGGGCTGCCATCGTCCCCCAGGGATGCGGAGCATCCCGTAACGGCAGGTTATTCCCTGGGAAGGCGAAAGCAGGCGGCGGTGGGGGAGGCGGGCTCTGCCTCCCCCGGCACGGAGCGGGATGCCAACGCATTTTCCACACGCTGTAGGTGAAATGGGGCAGAAAGCGTCAGACCCCGGGGGTTGGCTGCTTCTGTAAAAGCGGGTTTTGAACCCAGAAGACATCCAGATGCTGAACGTATTCAGCCCCAGAAACGCTGTCACCACGCGAGAGCCACGGCTCCGCGTGTCCCCGAGGGACAGCAGCCGCTCGGAGCAGTGGTGCTGGCGGGACACGCGGTCCCCCCCGCGGGGCTGCGTCTCAGGCGCGCACCCACCCGTGCCGCCCCGCCAACCGGGGTGCTGCAGCGACGGAAACGCTCTGCCTTTGGGGGAGCGCGAGCCGGCGCTTCGCGCACCCTCAAACGCTGTGTTTTTAACATCTTACCTGTCAGCGGCGCTCCCACGGAAAGCCACAACCTCCATCTGCCCAGAAGGCTGCCGAGAGCTCAGGTTGCCGGAAAAGCTGCAAAATCAACGCCGAGAAGGGAGATCTTTGGCAGGTGGAGGGGGGAGGGGGATGGCATTTCGGGAGCGTCATGCCCCAGGGGGCAGAGGGGCAGCGGTAAGCGTCCAGCAAGCGCAGAACTGGGCATCATGGTGGCCACTGCGTGCTAAGCCCTGCCACGGGCAGGATGATGCCCACGTGAGCTGCCAGGTACATCCTTGCCCAGCGGCAGCCGATGGCTGCTTCACCAGCCCAGAGGGACCCCCCCCAGACCCCAACTGTCCCTCTCCATCCTGGCGAGACTTGGGGTCCCATGGGAAAAGCTCTGGCGTCAGCAGGAGTAGGGATTTCCCACTGTCCACGCAACAGTCTGGTTGCGTGGTTGTTGGTCTTTGTCCAACCTCCATCCACCTGAAGGCAATTTCTCTCCCCCCCGAAAGGGTAACGGCCTCCGGAAACGTCTCTACAGGGTCGGAGCAAAGCGGTGACGCTACGGTGAGAGCATCAGCATCACGGAAACTCTGGGGAACGGCCGATGCAGGAGGGTCACCCCTCTGCATGTGCCACCCCGAGCATCCCACCTTCCACCCAGGTCCCTTCCATCCCCTCTCCGACCAGGCCTGGGACCCCCGTCCCGGTGCCCCTGGGATCTCCCCCTTCGCCCTTGGAAGAGTTCTAAGATTGCCGCAGCCTCAGCACTGCCCTTTGGGGGTGGGGAGCATCAATTCTCCAGCTACCAAGATGAAAAGCAGCAACGCAGGTCTCCTATTACTGCACGGCACTTGGAAGATTTAACCCTAAAGCAATTACAACCAGCTAGCATAGCATTTACTAATTCCATCCAAAAAAAAAAAAAAAAAACCCAACCTGCCTTCTTCAAAGGCCTCTGGGCCATATCCAGGACTGCTAATGAAATGCATATCTCTCTGATGCATGCCAGCAGAGAAGCCCTTCAGAGGTTCAGGGGGGAAATCGAATCAATCCCGCTATTCAAAACTTGAGGAGAGAGAGAAAATAACCCGTATTAATCACTAAATTCACTTAAGCGAATACTTGCGAGACAGGGAGAAAAAAAAAGACGTATTCTCAGGCTGTGGCAGGGGGAAGAGGAGGATTTCTGGGTCGCTTAACAGGCGGCTCCGCGTCCTCCATCGCCTACGGACACCGGGACACCCCAGCTCTGTGCGGGGTGTCCCAGGGCACCGGCCGACGGCTCGTGCGAGCGCTAAGCTGCAGCAGATCGAGTCCTTAGAGGGCAGCTCTGTCCTCAGACACTCGGTTCCCGCTTTTCCAAGTCTCCTGGAATAATCCCACTTGCCGAAATCCACCTCACCCCCTCGGGGCTTGCGCCCTTGCCCCGTCCCTGCAGCGCAGGGCTGTCCTCTGCCTCTGGACCGGCCGGACCCGAGGGGGCAGTGATGGAGCCCGGACATGCGGGATGCTCCGGGGGGAAAACGGGAAAACGAAGCCTTCCATGATAACGATGAGACAAGCACAACGGGTACACGGGTCCATTTGATAAAGCCCGGCACATGTTTTAACTGGGCCACGTCCCACCTTCCTGATGCCCCCACTTACTAATAATTTCCAGCTTACTGCTGGTTTCACAGTGCTTCTGAGGGGGTTTTTATCACCTTGCTCTGGTTTCTGATGAGATGGCAGAGGGACACATCACTGCAAAACGCTTTCCTGTCTTGGCGTAAAGGATTACTCAGCTGCCCCCCGGCACGAGGGCTCTGCTCCACCGCCCGGCCGTGCCTCCGCGACCCAAAATCCAGGGATGCCACCTCCCGTGAGCCCGGCTGCGTTGGGATGCAGACAAAAAAACAGCCAGTAGCTTTATAACTATCCAAACAATAAAATCAAATACAAAGAGGCAGTCGGATCCTTCCCCGGGTGTAAACTGGCACAGGTCCACCGCCTTCACAGCCACGACCCAAACACATTTTTCCTTTACTGGGATGAGCGATAGGACGGTTTTAAGCAGGGGAAAAATTAAACTGAACCTCAGGTGGAACTTCCTGGCCCCGAGATTTATTAGACGGGGAATGATCTCATCAGGGAAGCGGAGGAAACTCCGTCGCGCTGGAATTATTTAAAACCGTGCAAAGCCCGGAGGAAGAAGGCGCGGGAACAATCCCAGCGACAGCCCACGTGATGGCCGGGGACCGCGCTGGTCATTCCCGTTTCCTGGCCTCGAGACTAGACAGTCTGCAGGATGTTTTCTTTTTTTCTTCCACTCAAGAAGACGTATCGATAAGGAAAAAAAATCTCCTTGCGCCGCCTCTGGCTTTGCAGGCAGTTGGGTTTCTCTTCCAGGGAAGGTGAGGCGGTGTGAAGCATCTTTAAGAAAGGGCCTGGCGGCCCCGGGGGTGGAGGCGTGCGCGGCGGGAGAAGGGGGTGCCCGGGAGAGGTGAGCGCTTTGCTCCGAGCGGGAGAAGTGCTGCAAGAAGAAACACCCCTTCCCGGCAGGTCTAACCGCTCCAGGGAAAGGTGCAAACCCCACAATCTTAACATTTTTAAAGAGCCCCTTCCTATTGCCTCCCTCTCCTCTGCCGGTCCTATCTTCCCCTGCATCACACGTCAACGAAAGACAGAACTATCACAGCACGTTAACAAGGGAAGACGCCGGGTGAGGAAGAGGAGGGAGGAACACTCAACTTACTCTTTCTTTCCTTTTTTTCTGCATCAGAAATAATTTTTAAAACAAGTTTCCCTCCCTCGCACAAGGCTTTGCCTGAATGCAACAAAAAAACGACAGCAAAAGCCTGTCCAGCTCGCGGGCGCTGAGCACCCGGCACCCGGGGTGGCTGGATGAGCCCCACGGTCCCACCGACGCCAGCAGCAGCCATCCCTCCCCGGGGCGGTGGGTGGGTGTTTGGGGGAGCTGCCACGTCCCTGGGACCCGGAGCGGGTCCTTGGGGCTGCTCCCAAACCCCCTCCCACCACCC
The DNA here is from genome assembly GCA_008711295.1 of Anarhynchus alexandrinus. Taxonomy (NCBI): domain Eukaryota; kingdom Metazoa; phylum Chordata; class Aves; order Charadriiformes; family Charadriidae; genus Anarhynchus; species Anarhynchus alexandrinus. The sequence goes on from VUYV01000439.1 coordinate 264,872, forward strand.
CAGCACACGCATCGGCTCCTTCCATCACCCCGGTCCCCAATCGAACCAGTTTGCATCGATCAATTGATCAATTACGGGAAAGAAATTTTAAAAATCGGCCAACTCAGAGCAAATAAAGAATCCCCCCACCCCCGTGCAGCCGGGGGCCAGCCCAGCCAGGAGGCGAAGGATGGGGACAACTCACCCAGCTCCGGCGGGACAGCGCGGCGATGCCAGTATGGCACGGCACGGCGAGGCAAGGGAGCGCGGTTAGCGCGTCTCCCTCCTTTTCTTCGCAGTTTCTGTCCTCCCCTCACCCAAAAGCGGCCCTCGGGCTTATCGGGGAGGCCAATCTCGGTGTCGTTTTTGTGTAATTTCACTCACTCAGCGTTTCCAGGCAGAGCGGAGGGCACGTTTGACTCGGCTGCTTCGTAAACAATACTTTCCTATCGCATGACGGAGGGGCAAAGACATCTGACCCTTTTCCTCTCCTGCTTAGAGAAAAAAAAAAAGACACGGGGCTCTAGACAGCCTCGGCAGCGCTCTGGGCTGCACCTCCCGGGCTGGGGCTGCAGGGCGGGCAGGGCTTTCCGAACCCTTTTTCCATGCACCATGCCACAGGTGACCGCCGGCTGAGCTTTGTGGGATGCAGGACCTGGTGCTAATTCAGCGTGGCCCCACGGTCCATCCCATGGCATCATCCGTCATCCCCTCCTCTCGTTGAGCTTCTCGTGGCATTTTACACCTTTCCACTAATGTCATTATTTTTCCAGGTGCCCCCAGGCTTTGGGGGGGGATCCTGCTTTTGGGGGGGGCCATCCCATCTTGTTTGCATCCATGTTTGCATCTTCAAGGTCCTTTCCAACCTAAACCATTCTATGATTCTATGTTCCCCCAGGTGAGCCGGGCACACACACGAGTACCGAAAGGATGCTCGGAGCCAGCCCCGGCGCCTCTCACAGCACCCAAGCCCATGGCGGCAGCCAAAAATCATGGGGCCGCTCTTCCGCCTGCGGTGCCCCACACCGCAGCCGGCAGCGCCCCAGAAACCTCCGGGGTCCCTTTGCACGGGGATGCTGAGCTGCAGCAAACAGGTCCGTGCACCCAAGCTTGGACACGGAGGGACAAAGGCTCCGGGGAGCCACTTCACCCTCCCCAGCTGCTGCCCAAATTCAGGGCGGGGGCGGGGAGCTCCAGCTGCTGGGGCCACTTGACATCTCAGCAACAGATTTGGTTTTGCTGGCAGGATGGGAGCTGCCCCAAGAGCCGCCGGGGCCATCGGCAACCTCCCTCTGAAAGAAGAGGCAGCCTGAAGGACGGGTGCTCGGCGCCAGTAGCTGCCCATCATCTGCCCCAAATCATCACACCCCTATTAACGGCAGCCCTGACCCCACTCCTGCCGCGCTTCAGCTCAGTGAGGTCGTGCCTGCCTGAGTCTGGATGAAGATCCCCCAAGGAAAACGCTGTGGGCCTGACTTCTCCCCCTTATTGGTGTAAGCCACGGTCGCTTTGATGGTGTTACCCCCGATTCGGGGTGTGGATTCAGGCGCCCGTGTTCACGGCTCGGGAGGTCGCTCATCCCCCGTTGCTCTGCGCCCCACGGGTGAGCCGGAGCATCCCCCAGCAGCAGCAATGGGGCTCGCAACCGGCATCGCCTGCCGGGGCCGGCGGTGGCGTTAACGGGACAGGTCTCACATTTGTGAGGGAGAAACCACAGGGGAGAGCAGGGGGCTGGTTCACGCCATTCTTAGCACTACCATTATTTTGTCTCTGGGAGAGACCTCGGGCTCTGGGGGGTGGGGGAAGCCCCCGGCACCCCGTCCCGCTGCAGGACCCGAGGGATCCAGCAGCAGCGACCCTCCAAACCACGACCATCCTCACCCTTCCTCTCCCCTCTCACTTCAGAAGAAAAAAAGCCCATGAAATCCTGGTCGTGCAGCAGCTCCCGGCCGGGCACCGCTCCTCCAGGGGAGCAGGGAGATTTGGGAACAAGCTTTTACTGTCCCGCTGGGACAGTATTCATTGTACAACAGAAACACAGCACAGCCGAGGGCAGAGGGACTCCAGCAAGAAGCTGTCAGCCCTCCCCGTTCGCAAGGGGGTGTCCAATTGCCCCCAGCCAGCCCGGAGCTCCCCGCGTCCCGCAGCACACACCAGCACACAAGGGGCTCTTTGTGCCCGGTGTGGCACCTGTCCCCCCATCCCGTATCCCGATTTCCCATGGGGTCGCTAAGCCCGCTCCCTCCAGCGAGGGGCTTTGGCAGCTCCCGCCACCACGTGCCGCGTCCCGGCGTGTTCCCCTGTCCCGGCGTGTCCCCCCGCACGGCTTAGCGGCGCTGGGGGCAGGCACAGTCGCTCTGCCTGCGCAGGCAGATGCAGGCAGGCACGGGCACCCCGCTCCCACTTCTGTGCCCTGGAATGGGTTTCGGGCAGCGCGGGGAGGATGAGAAGGACCGGAGGCGTTTCACGGCCACCCTGGCAAAGTCACACGTGGCTGCCGGAGACACGCAGCTGATGGCACTGGGAGCCCCGTGGGGACGGGTCAGCCTTGCTTTGCCCCCCCCCCAAAATGAAGGAAGGAGGGTGGGCAAGGGACCGCAGAGCTGTGGTCTGCAGCCCAAGGTGCTCACGGGCAGCGCTGGCTTCGAGCTGTGCGCTCCCCAGTTGCACCAAGGGCCACGTCCAGCGTCCAGCCCCAGCTACCAGCCTTGCTCGAAAACACACACACACACACGCACAAACACCCCCTGCAAAAGCGTGTGTTCCCCAAACCAGTTCCCAGAGACCCGAATCAACGCAGCAGGAACGCCAGGAGAAGCCCAAAGGCCAGTGTTGCACCCGGAGACCCAAATCACAGCCCGAGAGCCTCCCAGAAAGGCAAATGCTGCTCTGCCTCTGCAGCCTGCGCCCCTACGGATGGGTCCCTCCAGCCTGCCCAGGCATAGCCCTGGCGACCTCCCCCAAATTAACCCTCCAGCTGCTGAAATCCCTGTGTCACGGCAAGGAAAATGAGCAGGAGAGGTCCCCGAGCAGCCGTCTCACAGAGGATGGCCCTGCCTGTCCCTGCCCGTAAATCCCCTCCTGCACAGACAGGCACAGTGGTGTGCAGGTCCCTGCCCCAGGGGACTCGCTTTCCGGCTGGGCGTGCAAGGTAGAACAATAGGGCCGAGCCCTCTATTGTTCCAGACAAAAGATAAGCCGGGCTCTGGCATTCCCCTACGCCCTGGTGGGCAGGCAGCGGGCAGGCAGCGGGCAGGGTTGCCACCCCCGGGGCCAGGACAGAGGGTTTTCTAAACCCTTCCCACATCAGCGCCCTTTAAGCAGTTGAACCAGAGAGTGGGGGGAATGACCCTCCTGCCCAGCTCGGAGCTTGCACACCCATGCACACACACCTCAACCCCGCAGCCACGCTCGCCCTGTGCTGACGGCTTTGTCCCCAGCTCTGCTGTGGTCCCCCAGTTTCTGCGGCAGTGGCCTCAGGCACCCACGTGTCCCCAACGGCAGCACACCGGGGACAGCACACCGCCCAGGCTCACCGCACACCTCGCTCCTGTCCTCTCCCCACCCCGAGAGCCACTTCTCCTCCTCTCTGCACCCCACAGGGACACAGCGGGGACGAAGCACCCTGCCAGCCACGGGGTGGTGGCAGGAGGGATGTGGGTTGCCCAGCACTGGGGACCAGCTCGCCGGTGGCCTCGCCAGCAGAGGAGACGCGCAAGCCCAGGGCTGCCGGCTCTGCTCACCCCGGCACGTCCGCGGCAGCCCGACCCGCACCGTCACCCAGCTCAGCTTTTCCAAAAAAATGGTTTTCCAGGCTCTGAACAGGGCTGCAACGTGAAGCTGCACCGTGCTATCAACACCCAGCCAGAACAAGGGAGAAAGACTATGGGGGACGAGGGCTGCTCACTGCAAACCCACACCCATCCAGGCAAGCGCCCTGCTGGGTGACAACGCCGGCGGTGACTACTGCTGAACGTGGCGGTGGGAAAAAGCCTCATCTCTGCTGGGAAAAGCCCCCGCCGCGCCGCCCGGCCGCGCTCGGCCCTGCCAGCCCCGCTGAATCAGACAGGTTGACTTTCACATCCGAAAAGTTTCGATTTCTGGCTCTCTCCCGGTAGCGGCATGGGCCCCGGCGGTGGGGGAAGGCAGCAGCCCCAGCACCACGGCGGCGGGGGAAGGCAGCAGCCCCAGCACCGCGGCGGCGGCAGAAGCTGCAGCGTGGTGCTGGCGATGCCATCGGGTATTTCTACCAACCTGCTTCTACATCTCCTCTTCCTTCTCCTGTTAGACTCTGGCTCAGCCCAGCTCGCGATAACCCCAAAGAGGATCAAATACCCCCACCGGCCTCGCTGCTGCCCCACGTTCTTTCAATTTTCTTGGCTATATTTAATTTATAATCCTATCCTCTTTCCTCCCCAACAGACAATGAACTGCCACGAGCTGCCTTCACCAGGCAGAATTAAAAAATAATAAGTGGGGCTAGCAGATTCTGGCCCAGGCTAGCGGGTGCTCGCAGGGGTCTTCCAGGCGGCTTTAATGATGAGCCACATTATCTTGTTCCTCTCCGATAAGACACCCGCGGGTGGGGGTGGGGGGGCTGCCCGGCCTCTGCAGCCACCAGACTGCATCTTTTATAACGGTCACATGCCTCGAGCAGGCCTGGGTGGTAATGGAGCATTAAATTATGGAGAGGCAGAATTTCAAATATTTCAGATCCATCTCCCAATTTGCATTCTTCAGCTGAAGGGCTGCAAGCAGGAGCGGGACAAGGAGGCAGGGAAGGCAGCTCCCCTCCACTACGATGTGCGCGGAAGCAGCTTTCCCCTTGAAAAACACCACATTAGAGCCAAAAGCAGCTGCAGAGCCGTTCGGGGTCCGAGGTGGTGGCGGGGTGCTTGGAGGCGAAGGGGACGAGGGTGTTTCAGCAGTGCCCCAAACGCTGTCCTCTGCGTCAACCATGTGCTCCGGCGCACTCGCATAAATGCTTTGTTGAGGCAGATGCAGCCGCCGCATCCCCTACTCGTATTTTTACCTCCCCATCTGTGGGGCTGGGGCGTTCCTGATGTGAACCGGGCCCCCCCTCCCCGTGCCGCCCCAGCCTCCCTCCCCGCCAGCGCCGAGCTGGTGGCACTGGGCAGACCAAGGGCCCTTGTTCAGGGCTGGAGCGGTTCCAGTTTGGGACATGTGGTCCTGGAGCAGGTGGACACGGAGTGGGAGGGAGGGAGAGAGGGCTTCCAGGCGGCAGAAAACTTTCCAAAAGTTGATGCCTTGGACCCTGCCAACTTTCCCCGCGCTCGGAGGAGCCCACGCACTTCTCAGCCGCGCACCAGCAGCACCCGGCCATGAGGAGCTCCCCCGGGGGCACCGCCGGACCTGCGGCAGCTCTACCCGAGGGAGCGGATTTCACTCCTGAAGTTACTCCCCGAAAGGCGCGGGATGGGGGAAAGGCACCGGGAGATTTTCCAGCAGAACTGCCACAAGCTGCACTCATTTATTTCCCTTTCGCGTGTTCTTCCCTGGGTTAAAACGGGGCGGAAATTAGCGATGCATCACGCAAAACTTTTGAGTGGCCCAAAATCTCCCTCCCCGCAGTGCAACGAAACCAAAACCTCCACAAAGTTTGTGAGAAATAAAGCAGCGGAGCCTGGGCTAGCCCAGCCCCGGCTCGTCAGGGGTGGCCGCGACGCTGCAAGGGACCCCCGGCCGGGGACCGCCCGACCCCGGGGCTGCCCATCTTTTTGGGCTCTCCCTCCCACCAAGCACAACTCCTCCACCAGCCCCGCTGCCGGACCGGGCTGCTGTCAGACGCACAAAAAGAGGCAGCTTTGCCCCATCGGTATTTTCTAAATGAGGGGAAAAGGCAAATATTTCATTACTGGGTCCCAGTTTGTAGCGATGCTACCTTCGGCAGCGCGGCCGCAGGAGAGAACAAAAGAGGCCGGCCGGCTTTCTCCACGGCATCGCAGGCTGGAGGTAGCAACTGCCCTGTCTGCCAGTGGATTTAATTTTTTTTTCCCCCCCAATAAACGTATTTCTTTAGGAAAATAAGCAGTACGCATTTTATTAGCCCGGCTGGGAACTTCCAGGGTGTAAAAGCAGAGCAGAGCGGTACTGACAGTGCGTCCCTACGGTCGGTCACAGCCGTCTGTTAAAGGTTGTCGCTTCGGTAATAAAAAGCTTTTCTGATTTCTGCAATTACACGTGCACGCACAAAGCCGGCCCGACACAAAACCGTGGTAAGTGTTTACAATGGGATAAAGCTGGAGCGAGCAGGAACGCGGCTTCGCGGCGGGCAGACAAAGCGGGGCTCCCCGCGCTCCACGCCGGCGCGTGCGGGACGGTCGGCAGCCACCCTCTGTCCTGCCGCTCTGCCAGCCCCAAGGCTCCCCTACCCCCACCTGCAGTGAGGGACCCCCCAAAAGCAAAGCCACCGGCGCTGCTGCGACGCCAACCCGCCAGCGCCACACCGAAATCCTTCAAAGATTGTTCGGTTTTGTGGTACGCCGGAGAACGGTGCGGGATCCCCGAGCAGCCACGGCTGCGCCGAGGGCTGGGGGCAGCGGAGGTGACCCGGCTCCCCCCGGCAGCGAGCGAAGCATCCCGTGTTGTTCATGGCACAGCCCAACCATATCCCACAGGGATTCACTCCCCCACCCCACCCGCTCGCCAGCAAACTTCCCCCACCGGCAGCGCCAGCGCCCTGCAGCCCCCGAGGATGCTCCGTCCAGGGGACACAGCTCGGCCCCACGTCCCAGCCCGCCTCCGGCGCTGTGTCCCCAGCAGCAGCGGGCACGCAGCCCCCCGCCATCTCCCCCCAAACCAGCCCCAAATGCTCACCTGGGGAGTGCAAAGGGTGCTGCCACCCGGTCCCAGAGCCACCCTTCGCCCCGTCCCCCGGGTGCTCGATGGGTGCTCGGCCCCAGCGAGTCTCGGTTCCAGGCAGGCGATGGGCAGCGAGATGGGCAGGAGCCCACCGGCGAGTAACGGAGGTAAAAATAAACCCACTGAAAGACTAGATTTACTGTGCTTCTGCGTTCCCCTGCACGGAGAGAAAAAACCCTTCCTCCGCATCCCATGAACGAAATTAAACCCCCCTCCAGCACATAACAACTTTACGATCTGCTCCATCTTCCCCGCGGCCCCGCGTGCCAGGGCACAGCTCCCCCGGCACCCCCACGGAAAATGGACATTTCGGCAGGGAGACAAAAAGTCCAGCTATTCCCCCCCGGGACATCTCGCACCCCGGCTGGAACAAACTTTGCTTATCAGAAGGACTTTAGGGGAGGGGGGGAGGGCGGTTTGGGTGCTCCAATTTGGTAGAGGTAAAAAAAGCAACGCGGGGACGCCGGAGGAGAGGAGCTGCCCGACGGCCCAAAGAGCTTCGCGTCAGAGAAATGGATATTTTTTTAATTTTTTTTTTTTTTTTTCAAAATTTGAGATCTCTGCAGCTACCTATTACTCTGCTCCAAGGGGATTTGGCCTCCGGCGTGAGATGCCGGATCAGATGCCAAGGGCGAGCCCCCAGCCCCGTGGGAGGGCAGCCCCGGCAGCGGCGCTGCCCGTCGCGAGCGAAACAAATAAACAGCACGAAGGGAGATGTGCTGGTAAAAATGTGTCACTCGCAAATGATTTAGAAAACCGTCTTGAGCCTGCCCACGTTTGTCAAAGGACAGCAGCTATTTTTAACACAAAGCCTCTGAAATCGCGGGCTTTCAAAAAAAAAAAAAAAAAAAAAAAAAAAAAAAAATTTTTAANAGTACTGTATCAGTGTCAACAGAATGGATTCTGTACAAAATTAAATTGAACTAAAAGGAAATTGCATGAATTACAAACACGAGTTATTGGCTCAATAGGAGAGTAACTGAGTGATATTATCTGGTCTGTGCTATGGAGAAAATCACATTAGCTGAGCTAATGGTCCTTTTTCACTCCTAAAATCTATTACTCCAGATTTGCTTTGGAAGTCAAGTGTTTTCCATGCGGAAGGTACCTCACAAGATGTAACTGAGACTTGAACAATATGCAGCCACGGTCTGTAATTTTTCCTGGGCAGCATCCCTCACTGGCACCGAAACCCCTGCATAAAACACTGGAAATCATTAGGCGGAGGTGGAAAGAAGCACAGCTTTGTATTTATTTGCGCATTTCACACGAAAACCTCTCCTTTACGGCTCCCTGGGCGATGCATCTCTCCCTTTCTCTCTTCTGCCACCAACTTTGTCGGGGTTTAACCGCGGGGGTCCCCAGGGGCGAGCACCCAGCTCCGCTCCATCACCCGCCCTGCTGCTCCCTGAGCCCGGGTTTACCAGCGCCCGGGGGGTGAAACCCCCCAGAGCCCCCCACAGCGGCACCCACAGCCCCGCTGCCAGCCGGCTGCGGGACCCCACGCACGGCACAAGCCTCCGCTGCGCAGCAGCTGTGGCCCCCAGAGACCCAAACCTGCCCAGGACGGGTCGGACGCGCAGGACAACGCCATGGCTGCCGGGGAAGACGTAATCTCAGTGACAAGGTTCATCCGCTCTCAGGTCCCAGCAAGCGACAAGAGTTTAGTGCTGACCCCGGTCCCAAACCCTCTCTCTGACCGTGTGTTATCGCGATGCTGTCGCTGCGGTTTGTTAGAACAACCCCAGCCCCTCTCGGACAGACAAACACCCGTGCGTGGCACCCACGGCAAGTTTTCCTGCCCGGACCCCGCGTCTGCTCCCCGGCAGCGCTGCGGGGATGGCTGGAGCGATGCTGGCACAGGGGACAGAAGTGGCTTCTCCCTGCCGGAAAGGCGGTGGGAGTTACGTGATGGGGCAGGAGTGTCCCATCCATCCCACAGCGGGGGACGAGGGATGGGGACCCCAACCCCTGAGCGCCGCAGAGTCACGAATGCCCGCAAACAGCCCCAAGCCCTGCGGGCACACGTGTGTGCCAGGCACGGTGGCCGGGCCCTGTGCCCGTCTGTGCTGGCCCACGGTGTCTGTGCCAGCACAGCACGTCCATCTGTCCGTGCTCGGTGTCTGCGCTGTGACCCCCAGTGTCATGTTTGGGGGGGAGGAAGGGGGCTGCTGCCAGCCTATACCCTGCAGCCCCCCCGTATTCCCGACCCAGAGCACCCAGCGGGGGTCGGGGCTGTGTGCCCGGGACAGGGGGACAGGTCCCACCGGGAGCCACGGGGACCAGCGGGAAGGGGCGAGAAACCCCCCCGGGCTGGGTGGGACGGGGGTCCCGGGGAGGGGGCTTCAGCTGGGCGACCCTTGATAGCCAGGTCAAGGGTCTTGGCGGGTTGGCGGGGGGGGAGAAGTCGCCCACGGGTTAACCCCTTGTCTGCCGGCCCAGTAACCCCCCCCCCCCCGGGG
>VUYV01000439.1:291419-345581 GCA_008711295.1 Anarhynchus alexandrinus
GGAGGGAAAGGAATTTGCACGTTATGGAAAAGTACAATTTGCAAAAGCAAACACAACAGGCTTCAAGGCAGCAGAAAGCCAAGCGACGGACGGGGAGTTTTCTAAACACAGAGCCCAATTGTAAGCGTTCACTCTACCTTGCTCCTCCTCACTTGCTCAGCCAAAACCAGAACCTTCTACTCCTCATCCCCTGCCGGAGCAGGACACCCCAGGGTGCGCGGACGAACCGGGGAAGGTGCTGGTACCCAGGAGATCCACGCACCCTGTCCGGCCACCGCACCGTCTGAGAGCAGCCCCGCACCAGACAGCCCAGTTTGCTTTCTTCCAGGTTGTTTGGGAGCCAATGAAGCTGCTCGAATGCTGGGGAACTCTATGTTCCTGCGGAGGCTTGTGACACTTTGCTGGAGGGGCAGGGGGAGCTGGCCGAGCCCGCAGCACCCCCTTCTGTCTACCGCACTCTTTTGCAGCCAGTTTGAGTCCCATCCTGGCCCTGCAGGGTTCAGGCGGCTCATGAGATGTTACCTTCTTGCTGCCCTGCAGCTTGGAAACGGCTCAGGAAGCTGGAAGGATTCGGGGTTAAAAAAAAAATAAAAATCAGCAAGCATTTAGATGAGTCAGCCCTGTGGTTTTGATGAGGACAGACAAGTGCTTCTTGGGAAGCCAGTTCGGCAAAGCCAGAATTGTTTTTGTGCCCCGTCTATGTGCTGGTAATGCCTAGAAGCTCTGTTCTTGGACCACAAGGCTCCATTGCCAGGCGCTCCTCAAACAATGGGGCTATGTTTCCTCCTGGACATCCACACGCGCCTGGGCTCTCCTGCAGGCTTTCTGCAGTTTTCACGGCTTCCTGCTGGGGAGCTTCTCCTTTTCTTCTGCAACTCCCCCACGCACATAATTGCTGCCTATTTTGGTACCTTATCATGAGATGCTTCAGAGCTGATTAGCCTGGACTTCCTTCCTCCCATCATCAACCTACTCCAATATTGACGTTCATTGGCGCTAATTTGATAATATCAAAGAGCAGAGGAGCTTTAGGAGGCATTACGGTGTCTCGAAGTGCACAATTAGGAGTTGGCGGCAGCACTGCTGATAAGAACAAGCTCTTTCTCCTAATGTCCAGCTCTTCCCAAAAAGCAGCAGCTTGCCAGCCACGTGCAAAGCGGAAGAAGGACAGACCCTTGTAGGCTCCAAGCCAGTTTTACTTCAGTGGCCCTGGATAAACTGTGATGCAACACATCCCATTAAATAACTTTTGTCTAAAAACACAGTAACTATTAATAAAATGCTACATACACTTGGAAAGAGAAATGATTACTTCAAAGTAACTTCAAAACTACTTCAAAGAGAGTTCACATTTTTATAGAGGCTTAAGGGCATCATCTGCCTGTAACCGTGAAGACACGCAGGCAGGTAAATTTTACAGCACTGCATCATAAATACTCCATCCTGCAACACCTGAACTATTGACTGAGACAATTCCTGAAATTCCCTGAAAGCCTCACTCGGCACTCCAAGGATAAAATGGAAAGCAGATGCAGGTGACCTCTTAAAATACTACTTTATTCCATATGTGCTAACTTCTGGTGACAATTTATATTACTAGATGACACTGGTAGGTTATTTCTGTTGACTCTATGCCAAAAGGACTTTGCAGCTTGTGAACACAAATACAAAACTACTGACTCCATTAGCAGGCTGTACAGCTGGAGCTGTTTTAGCTGCTGCAGTATGTCGTGCTGCTTCTCAAAAGCTTCTTACCATGAATATCTGCTACGGTACTCCCCACGTATGACTTCTTGCAAGGGGAGAAGCATGCTGGATGATCTCTCTGGCAGAAGACACATATTTCTATCCTTTGAAGCAAGAAATCTTCTATCTTGAATTTATTAATTTTCATGTTTAAGATGATATACAAATTTAAGTTCTGAAATACTGAAAGCTTATTAAATGATTTGTAGTGCAGCCAGTGTATCAAGATTCCTTTCTCTCCATCCAGGTAATCTGCCTCTGAGTTACAATTACAGCCAAAACTTCCCCCCCCCTCTTTCTTTACATCAGAAAAGGAGCAGAGGGGACTGGTAGCCCTAAGTAAGACAGGGAACTCCTCTTTTGTTGATAAGCAATTCAGCTCTCCTGTAGAAACTTAGATAGAACAGCCAGATCCTCAAACAGATAATAAAAACAAACCAACATGATAAAAACCCAACTGATACATCTGATATCGCAGCTTATTTAACAGCACTGTGCTTTAATCTAGAGACTGCCCAAAGAAGCAAGAAGCTATAGAGATTTAACCCAAACCAACTGCCTTCTCTGCTTCTGACCTGAAGATAAAAGTTATTTTACAAGCACGCCTACCAGCAGAGTTTGCAAATGTTGGATTACCATATCACAGCCTCAAGTCCCTCACTAGAACTGTGCAAGCTCAAGGACCACAGGTCGCTCCAGTATCCTGAATGAGCCCACCTTGTCCACCAAACACAGATGTAACATTCCAGACACGCAGGTATTTACCAGAGACTGCACAGATCCACAGTGAAAATCACCCTGAATACATTTCTCCCCCTTCCCTACTCACAGAAGGGCATGAGACAGAAAGCAAGCAGATTTACGTTTACAGTTAATTTGAAAAATGTTTATTTGTGGAATACATTGTGCATAGTTTCAAACTACAAAAAAACAAAGGAACTACAAACTACTCGCACAAAGGAATGCACAGTTTTCAACTCTGTATGCAACCCCAATTACCCACAACTTCCTCTCTACTAGCTGGTCCTGCTCCCACTAGCACTTCATTCACTCCAAAGCATGGCAGCCATTGTTTTGAACAACAAATCCTAGTTAGAAACACTTTGTAGAAGAGTGATATTGTCCCCTTTTAACATGATCCGACCTGCAACACAGAGAAAGGAAAGGGAGGATTAGAGGGATCCCAGACTCTGACAATAACCTCATGTTTTCAAAAAACATTTCACAGTGGCAAAGGTGTTTGCAAGAAGACACCCACACAGTAACTGACCAGGTTTTCATCAGTAACGCAGAGTCCCTTCCCATCTGGCCGCACCGCAGGACACCAAATGTGGTCGTGCAGGACCCACATTCACAATTCACACTACAACGCATCAGTTACAATCTCCACTCCAGCACTCCCTGTTTCAACAGCACTCTGTCCCCACCGAGAGTCTGAACACGTCACTTGTCACAGACTGCTGCTTATCCTCATCAGCAGGTGGTAAATATTAAACACCGCCACTCAGGTGGTTCCTTGCTTTAACTCGGAGATGACACAGCAAGCGTGAGACTTGCTGAGGGCCACCCTAGTTAGACACAGCTGGGAGGAGTTTGGACCCCCCCAGCCACCCTGGCTGCAGGAAAAGTGCAGCGCAGTCCATACGTTGTTACACACATTCGAAAGACAAAAACCCGTCTCAGGCAGAGGCAGATTCTCCTGAACATTCAACAAAAAACACCAGCTCAAGAAACAGCAGGAACTGAGACCTAGCCAGTAGCTGCTCACTGTACTTCAAACTCAACACTCTTCACATGTTTTGTACTTTAAAGTGTTGCTATTTGGCAGGCTCACGCAACCAGGTTTTGGGCATTACTCAGGTTACAGACATACTGACATACCCAGCTGTTTCCTTGATTTTGTTTTCGAGTGAATCTCCTCTGCGTCATCCAGCACCAAGTTCATATATTCATCAAAGCCCTACAAATCAGCAATAAAAGCAGTCAGTGAACTAAGTCCCCCAGTCTAAACATCAGCAACAATGATACAAATTGTCATTAGCTGCGCTGACAAAGGCTGGACAATTAAAACTATTCACTGGAGAGGCATGAAGTATTTCCATCCCCCCCCCCACCCCCCCCCCCCTGCTAGTTTTTCTTCACAGGAAAAAAAGTCTTATGAATTTAAAGCAAACAATCAATCAAAAGAATAACAAAGGGACATCCTGATACTCACAATGATGCAGCCTTCTATCCGCATGTTCACTTGCTCATAGAGCCACACCTGGATTCTGGATCTCTGCAAAATGGTGGAGCAGGAGAGCAAATCAGGAACATAAACACTCCAAGCAATTCTGTTCCCTCCTATGCATGAAGAAATCCTTGCTACCAATAGCTCCATAACACGGCAGTAACTTTCACATGTGGTTTCAGTTACATCCTCAGATGTTTATAAGGCATTAATACATATAAATACTGTATGCGTTCACTGATGAACATGTAACAACACAGATTTTAACGGAAAACATCCCTGCACACCGGACTGCAAGATCAAACGCCTGTTACAAAGGCAATTCCTTAATGCGAGAAGGAAACACTGAACTCGGAACTATCTGTTCTCATGTATATGAAAGACAGCAAGGTCTTCAGTTCAACAGAGACGGGCTTCAAAAAGATGACGACCTCAGAAACGCCAATGCGCTGTGGCGCCCCACTCCCCCCACGGGCCCTGCGCAGCAGCATCAGGACATTCCTCTCACCCAGGGCGGCAGCCCCGACCCTCCCGCCCCGCCCGGGTACTCACGTTTTGCAGGTAGCGGAAGATGAGGTTCTGGAGCGGAGCGTTAAGGACGCAGCACGGCAACAAGTCCTCCCTCAAGGCCCTCCGGCGCCTCAAGGCCCGCCCAACCCTCCGCCGCCAGGCCCCGCACCCCTCCCGCCCTCCCCGCGGCTCCGAGACGAGCCCCCCACCACCACCACCACAGGAAGGATACGATGGGCTGTACCATCACCTTCTGCACCTTCTGGCCCTGCCCGCGGTACGCCATGGCTGCTGCTGCTACTGCTGTTGCTGCCGCCGCTGCCCGGCACGCGTTCCCGCCACCCCCGCCGCCGGAAGCCGCTAAGCGGCTTCCGGCGGCGGGGGCGGGGGGAACGCGCAAGGAACCCTGGGATGTTGGCGGACCCGACCGCTCTAGGAAGCTGGGAGGACCGCCATCTCTACTGCTCCACGCCCCCCCCCATACAGACCAGGCACCCACACTTTACCTATGGCAGTTTTATTTAAAAACACTTGTTAACTGCTGTCAGGTGGAACAGTTCAACTACCGGTGAAGGCGGAGGAGGCCAGACTACGTTTAATACAATATCTTAAATAGAATACAAATATAAAATGGAAGAATAAAATATTTACAGAAAGCACGGCGCACACCGAAGCCCGTCCTCAAACCTTTCCTCCAGGAACTAAGACATCACAGTGGATGATCAAAGCACACAAAGTGTTTTCTTCCAAAGAGAAAATATTTACAGTCAACTCAAACTACTGATTTTTTTTTTTCCTCTGCCAGCAGCAAATGCCCGAGGGCCCCTACAGCTTCACAAGTCATAGCAGGAAGAGACTAAAGTTCTTCAAAAAAATTTAAGAAAATAATTCAAAATTTATCTGCTAGGGAAAACGATCACTGGTGGCAGGGTACATAATCCACCCCAGTCTTGGCTGTTTTCTGCAGGGTCACATGTTCGGACTGCACGTGGACACCCGAGGCAGAGCCATCGCCTCCGGCCGCAGCAGTGGGGCAGGAGAGACGGAGGGGAGGATCCCCTGGGAATGCCCAGAAAGGATAGCGCGGTTGGTCCGGGGTCCAAGATCGCCAGCCCGGGCACACGCTCTCCCACGAGTCTGAGCAGCCGCCTCTCCCCAGCAGAAGAAGAGCCGGCAGCTCGGGAGAGCAATTCTTGCAACCAAGAGGCACTTAAACCAATTCTTAGTTTACCGATCTACTGCAGACTGAGAGGAATCCTGACTACCCCCACCAGAATCTTATTCACATCAGCGAAAAGCACCAACCCCTCCCCAAGCTTTGGTACAACAAAACAGGAGGGGGTATTCTAGCTGTGCTGCTGAGCTGCTGCTTTTCACGCTGATATTGGATCGTCCCTGATAATTCAGAGTAAGGCTGGATGGACTGGCCCCAGCCACCACCCCTGGCAGCACATTTGGTCCAAGATACTAATTGTCCTGCTCCCTCCCACCCCGACATTTTCATTAAGTTACCCTAAAAGATTAAAAGTCAAAATGATAGCATACATAAATAAAACTCAAGAGTTGACATAGTAACTCCAGGCTTTACAGATCAACTGTCCAAGAAATCAGAATACCAAAGCTTTGAAACGCGCTGAACGTTGAGTTTTGCCAAGGGGGGAGGAAGGAAGAAGCTTTACGTTTAAGCCTTCAGAGCATCACTGAATCAGTAGATCAGCTCAACAACCACCACAGTTTGTAGATGGGCATGTCTCTGTCCCGAAATCAACAAGTGCTTTGTCCTCTTAATGTCGAAGGTAGCCACCGACAGTTACAGAACGGATGCACAGGACCTTGACTCTGACCAGCAGGGAAATTTAGGACAACTGAGTGCAGGTATTGCCAATTTCTAACAGTTCAACTGTGCTTTAAAACTCTTTGCAAAGCCTTAGCTAGAAAAAGGATCACCTCCAGGTATCCAACAACAAACAGTTTTAATTTATTTTTTTTTTTTAAACCTTAAGACTACGCAGTTCAGCTGTCAATCATTTCAGAGAGCTCCAGGAGGAGGTCATCCTCATCCTTCCCTGGGTCCAGGTCAATTTCTGCTTCCAGTTTACCTCCTGAGATTTCCCAAATAAGCTTCTCAAAGTCATCTTCTACAGATAAGGGTGGTTTCCCAGCCCCTGTGGAGCTCAGCTGGCGTGTCTTTTCATCTACTTGTGAAGAATCTGAAGTCGAATGTGAAGTTGAGAACTCTGACTGCACCACAGAGTGTGCCTGGCTTCCAACATGCAGTGCAGGACTTGGAAGAAAAGAAAGAGAGCAGATCAGTGTACGACATTCCTCAACCAGAGAGACGGTTGCTGCAAACCAGCTCTTAAAACTGCAGTTAATCCCTCCAACGCCTCAACCTTACACAGGGGTTGTTATTCAATTAACCTGGGGCTACTTTTGAGAGACCAATATGTTAACAGGTACATTTTTGAGTCTGGGGGTTTATCTGTGAAGACAGAGCATCTGGGGGTCTGGCAAAGAAGGTTCAATTTCTGTAGCCAGAGACACTTTGCCACCTTTACTAATGTGACTGTAAAAAAGTTAAGAAGTCAACCTCTGCAAATACCTATTTGCTAATTTAGTTATTTTCCCCACGACACGCTCAGCAGTCTGCTGCTCTTCATCTACCACCTCTCTGTGCTCATCCAACAGTCTCGCCAAGGTTTATGTTTGGTCCTCCAGAATGCCATTGCAACAAAAGGCACGGGACACTACTTGTCATTTGCCATTTCACAAGGAACTAAAAGAAAGAGGCCGTTCTCCATCCCGACCCATCTCCAACTTCATCCCATCTTCACTCGGGCATTCAGAAAACCCAAGAAGTCATTGAAAGGCTGTACCAACTTGCAGCATTTTAAGAAAAGAATCTAAAAAAGCATGCCTGCTAGCTGCTAGCAAATGATTTCAGATTAATTTTTCCTTTGTTGAATTTTGGCATTAATTATCTCAAAACTCTCATTTTTCCACAAGTGAAAAAACTTACGTTTCACCTGAAAGACACACTGACCAAGAAAAAGAACAAGTCATGGTTGTTACCTTGTTTGGGGGTTTTCTCTCCCAGGTGTGGAGACCAGGATGTCCTCTGGCAAGGCAGGAACAATGGCCTAGGAAGAAGCAAGACAGTTTTTATGATACCCAGGAAAAAACTTAGTAGATTCTTCCTCCACGGCTTCTTCTCTGGCATTGCAGAGCCTTAACCAAAATACAGAACTCCTGAAGAAAAGTTAGTATTCACTTGAAGTTTACTAATGACCTTGTGTCTTTTTTTTTTTTTTTAAGAACACAGCATTAATGGACAAAATCCTTCACACCAGAGAAATCATAGCAGAGTACTATGTAAACACTGCCATTCAGCTAATAAAAAGCAGAAAGGTACTACAACCGTCCTGCAGATTGCTTCTGATTTTAAAGGGAAGAGGCCTGTGGAACATTTCAGTTTTCCATCTTTTCTCCAAGAAGAGGGTAAAACTTGGGCATAAATTGTGCTCAGGACCCATTACTGCCTCAGCCACTGTCCTTACCACAGCTGCTTTTTTAGCTGGAGGCTCATTCATATCACCACCGGTGGTACTCAATGGTTTCACAGCCGCCACAGCAGAGGGATGACTCTCCGCTGCCTTACGTTTCAGTGTCTGCTTTGGGGGGGAGGTAACTTTCCCATCCGAAGGCTTCAGGCCCACTTTAGGTTTGGCTAGAGTAAAAAGAAGAGAGAACTGATAGTCTTGCTCTGCCTCAGGAAAAAAACACCACAGGTTCCCCTAACAGTCCCATAATCCTTCTAGTTAAATATATTTGGGCAGCACAATTACACTGCCTTCTCCCAGATTCCCAGCAGTATTCTCCACATAGAAAACTCTGTTTACCAACAAGCCGTACAAAGGAGCAAAGTTGTTACAAAAAGGAGCCAGAGTTACAACCTGAAAATTGTCATCTTCTGCCTTTCTTTCAAAACATGACCTAAAATAACTCTTAAACATACAGTCAACACTTACTTTCAGCTTTCCATCCCAGAAGTTGAGCTGCCTGTTTCCCTGGTGATACAGCAGCATCCTTTCCTGGGCTTTCAACCCCATCTTCTGGAGATTTCACCAATATCCTCTTCGCAAGTTGATAAGCCGGCCCTGAAGCCACAGTGGATACAGGGCT
Source organism: Anarhynchus alexandrinus (assembly GCA_008711295.1). NCBI lineage: Eukaryota > Metazoa > Chordata > Aves > Charadriiformes > Charadriidae > Anarhynchus > Anarhynchus alexandrinus. The sequence goes on from VUYV01000439.1 coordinate 300,088, forward strand.
CCCTGACACTGCAGTTTTATCCTTGATTGCTTTTTCAATAGGAGATGGCACAGCAGCTGCTTCCTTCTGAAGCTTCTCTTCATGGCCTTGTTTCAGTTGCTGCTTCTCCCTCATTATTTCTTCAAGGCTCTTCACTTGAACTTTAGAATTAGTTGCACTCTGACCAGAGGGCTAGAAAGAATCAAAAGAAGAGAACTAATGGGACAAAAATCTATGGAGATTTCATTAAGAAAACCTGAGTGGCAGTCCCTCCAAAATGGCTCCATGTGGAAGAGAGCATGTTAATATCATTCAGATCTGACATGTTTTCCATAAAATGTTGCCTGTAACAAGATCCATGCTTTGCTATGGAAATACTGATTCAAAAGCCTGCAATTCCCAACACAGCAAGCTCCTTTAATAGAGCAGAAGACTCTAACTGTAATTTATTACATTCTTTTTAAGCAACAGAAAGTCATACAAGCTCCCCAGTACAGCATTCACTGACAGCCTGATTTCTTTTAATACAAAGCTCTTGCCTTTTCTATTAAAATACTTACCTCAGGATTTTAATATATCCTTCAAGTCTGACAGATAAAGTCACTGGGAAGAAAAAAATTCCCTCCACATTAACCTCACAGATTTTATCTGGTGCTCATAGGGGTTCTTATTCATTGTCAGGTATAATCAGATTAATTCAAACCTGAGGATTACAATGTTGTCTGGAAATGCTATTGAAAATGACAGGACTTACAACTTCACTGCGGCGCATACCATATGCAGAAAGGTAGGAACACACTCAAACTGGGACCATGCAGTGAGTTACAAAAAAAAATATAACAAAATTTATCAAAAATTGTATGAATATAAGTATGTCTTCACTAAAGGACTCACCTCTGGAGGTGCAGAGACAGCTTTGGCAGAAGACTTGTTCAATTCCACTATCTTCTTTTCTTCTTTTCCAGGTCCTTTAAAACAGAAAAAAAAAAAATAATCATTCTGTCAACAGCAGAAATAAAGAAACCTGGTTACCTCTGTTTCCTTGGTGTGTTTATTTCCTCATACCTACTAATGGGACAGAGGGAAAGGCTAGAGTACGCAATCCACGCAGCATTGGAGCTTTCTTTCCCTCAATCACAGTCTCTTTTTACATGGCTTATGTAGTATTAATGATGAGATCTTTAATGCTCTGTCATTTTTGACAAAAACTGGCCCTCACATTAAGAAGTTACATGCTTCACAAACACATATACATCAATAACTAAGTTAAACAACACATATGGCAAAGAGGAAAGTAAACTTGGATTCAGCACAGGGAAGACCCCATATCACTAACAGATGGCAGAAAAAACAGAAGAGAGAAATTAAGACTACAAAGCTCCACAATGAATGAATTTTCCAGTGGGAAATACAGAAAACTATCATGTAATTCATGGAAAATAGTAAGCTGCACATTCTGGCAGTACCTTGCCTTTTGACTTTGTAGCCTTAAACTCTTTTATCCTCTAGTATACATAGAGGGAAAAAGCTAAGCAAATCCTCTGCAAACTGAATTTACTTGATAGGGGAAGCACTTCACCAAGACAGGTACCAAATCATCTATTACCTATCAGCTTTGTGATGCGTAACAATTTTCTCCCTGTCGGGGCAGGTTGAGGTTGTGCTGGTGGAGCTGGCAGATTTCCTCCACTCTGCTGCATACGCAGAGCTTTCTCCTGCTTGATTTCTTCCAAAGTTTTAATACGCACTTCTGCTGGCTTGGCTTTGCCTGCCTGCTTGGCCAGCACTTTGCCGAGCACAGATGGAGCAAGTATGCTCCGCTTCTTGGGCTCACTCTCAACTTTTTTCTTGGGAGGACACTCTTCTGTGTTTTGCTTCTCTTCTTCCAATCGCTTGTGTTTTTTTCCAGCCAGGACTCCTGAGAAAGTTTTGATGCGAACTGCAGGGGAAGGTCTTGCCCCTGCGCTCGGATCTTCTGTTTTACAACGTCCTTCAGTCTGGGGTTTAGCTGGAGGGTCTCCTCGTCTTTGATTTGCTCTCTCAAGGCGAATTTCCTCTAGTGTTTTCACATGGATCTCTCCTGTCGGCTTAGCAGCCTTCTCTGTCATCATCAAAAAAAAGAGAAGCACCAATATTTAAGGAGAGTCCAACAATATTTAAAGTCTCATAAATATTCATAAAGTCTCATTAATATCTGTCAAAGTATCAAGGAAAACTAGGATTGAGTGTTCCCAAGAATGCATCTTAGGACAGTATCACTCTGCATTATATTATCCTCCTTTAAGCCACTTGTATTTTGAAGACTCCTGCTNAAGAGGAAAGTAAACTTGGATTCAGCACAGGGAAGACCCCATATCACTAACAGATGGCAGAAAAAACAGAAGAGAGAAATTAAGACTACAAAGCTCCACAATGAATGAATTTTCCAGTGGGAAATACAGAAAACTATCATGTAATTCATGGAAAATAGTAAGCTGCACATTCTGGCAGTACCTTGCCTTTTGACTTTGTAGCCTTAAACTCTTTTATCCTCTAGTATACATAGAGGGAAAAAGCTAAGCAAATCCTCTGCAAACTGAATTTACTTGATAGGGGAAGCACTTCACCAAGACAGGTACCAAATCATCTATTACCTATCAGCTTTGTGATGCGTAACAATTTTCTCCCTGTCGGGGCAGGTTGAGGTTGTGCTGGTGGAGCTGGCAGATTTCCTCCACTCTGCTGCATACGCAGAGCTTTCTCCTGCTTGATTTCTTCCAAAGTTTTAATACGCACTTCTGCTGGCTTGGCTTTGCCTGCCTGCTTGGCCAGCACTTTGCCGAGCACAGATGGAGCAAGTATGCTCCGCTTCTTGGGCTCACTCTCAACTTTTTTCTTGGGAGGACACTCTTCTGTGTTTTGCTTCTCTTCTTCCAATCGCTTGTGTTTTTTTCCAGCCAGGACTCCTGAGAAAGTTTTGATGCGAACTGCAGGGGAAGGTCTTGCCCCTGCGCTCGGATCTTCTGTTTTACAACGTCCTTCAGTCTGGGGTTTAGCTGGAGGGTCTCCTCGTCTTTGATTTGCTCTCTCAAGGCGAATTTCCTCTAGTGTTTTCACATGGATCTCTCCTGTCGGCTTAGCAGCCTTCTCTGTCATCATCAAAAAAAAGAGAAGCACCAATATTTAAGGAGAGTCCAACAATATTTAAAGTCTCATAAATATTCATAAAGTCTCATTAATATCTGTCAAAGTATCAAGGAAAACTAGGATTGAGTGTTCCAAAGAATGCATCTTAGGACAGTATCACTCTGCATTATATTATCCTCCTTTAAGCCACTTGTATTTTGAAGACTCCTGCTATCCAGAGAGAATTCCTACACAAAAAAAACCCATTTCTCTGTTTTATTTTGTTACTTTCAGACTGTGTCTCTCCCTTAGCATCTCAAACTCCTGCTCCTGGCAGTGGTTCTATCTACTTGTGCGTAAGTGTACTCCAGCGCCTGAGGGTTCACAGCAAGAGCATGAAACCTGGATGAGGCACAAGTGGAAGACACACACACCCCTAGAGCAGATTTCTGACTGTGGCTCTCAGGACAGCTTCAGCACTCGAGCAAGAGGAATCGGACAGTTTTTTTTTCAATTAACTTTTAGGGCTATATAGAAGTTCACAGAAAGAAAAAAAAGGGAAGGCGTATTTAATATCTAGTTATTACCTGTCTGTACAGTACTGGTCTGTTCAAAGCGCAATCCTAGCCTCTCCTTCAGGGACTTGGGGACTTGAACTACAATACAGAACAGAAAAAGTTAGGCAGACTGCATAAATCTCTATTTTGTGTTCACATTTCAAAATGAGACAGGAGATTCTTCATTGGGACTCAAAGTCACCTTGAGCCCTCAACCAACACACAAAAAGAACCACCAGAAGAAAGGGCAAACAGAAAACCCAAATAGAAAATCATCAAATCCAGATATCTGGTTAGTAGCTATACCTCTCTTCGGTGCTTTATCAGTATTCTCCAGAGTCTCGATCTTCTTCCCCAGCCTTTCAGCAAGGCTGCGTTTTAGTGGAAGGACACTTTTACCAGCTTCAGAGAGAAAATAAGAAATACTTTAAGAACAGTCCTCTGGAGGAGGATTTTAGAACAGTCAGCCACAAACTTCCATTCTTCCAGGTACATTTTCTTATATTTGCCTTTCAGTTGCTAACAAAATTTGCCATTTCTGCAGTCAATACAGATCTCCACCAAAATGGATTTTTCTTCTGCATACAGCAAAAGTACCCTTAAGTATAGTCATGTTTAGATGAGGGCACCCAAACAACAGCTTACAGAAAGCTCTTACTTATGGAGGTTTGCCGTTTTCCCAGTCTCTCAGCAAGATTCAGTTGAATCACAGGCTCCTCCGCTACAACAAAGAATGATCTCTTTAGTGCACAGAAACCAGCAGCCAGCAAAAGCATTGTCCTTCTAGCCCATGTCCCAAAAAAAGACTCTCTTGGTAGCCAAACCACCACAAATGAACAACTCTAAGTAGAAGCAGTTGTACGCGTTTTTTACCTTTAAAAGGAATTTATGCAGATCTAAACACCACCATTTATACACAGACTCATATCACACTACTGTCTGAACTGCCACTGTCAGCCTCTTCAATGCTTCAAAATCCAGCTACTTGTATAATACCATCTTCCATAGGTCTTCCCTTTCATTACTCCCGTTTTTCAGTTATCCCCTTATTTGCACACTGACACTTGTTTTGACATTAGCCTCTCTCTGCTGCTACTGCACTTAACCCAAACACTAATTCTGTCACACACTGTCAACACATTAGCTCATTCACAAATCTCACTCAACTTCAGGAACATGAAAAGTCAAATTAAGCACATTTGAGAGTCTGTAGGATGGTGATAATATATGATTAGCTATGGCTTAATGTCAGGCTGATAAAAAACACTTGATCTTTTATTGCAATACAACTGAGCACCTACAAATGAATAATCTTCCCAATACAACCAGGCATTTCAAGCATAAAAGCATGGTTTTAATTAGAAAAGGCAGCACTAGCAGAATAACACGTCTGAATTATCTTAATTATTACTTAACCTTTACGTCTAGGAGCCATGAAATAGAAACAACAATATTCACTATTACCGTGTTTTGTAGACAGAGTCACAGTTCTCACTACGGTCCGTACATTTTCCTTTTCTGGCACAGGAACAGTCCGAGATTGAAGTGGATGAACAGAAAGTCCTGAAGGACCTTCTGAAAAGAGGAAGCAAAATATAAGGATGTTCAGGAAAACAAACAAACAAAACAGAAGAACTACCACAAAGACCAAAAAACATCAGTTATTCATTACTGTCAAACATACAATGACCAGTGCATGTAAATAAGAGATGAGCAATCTCCCTTTGATTCACCCTTGGAATTCCAACCTAGAATACCAGCTGTTTGAGTTTAAGAAAACAGGTTGCATGCCAAAGGAGCTCAAGGCCTCCAGCTAAACATGGAATTCTGACCCTCAAGCAGCTATCAGCTGCAATCATCTCCAAGTCTGAACCCAAGAGTGCCAAAAAATTTCCTTTCTTTTGAAAAGAACTGTATTCACCAATGCATAGCCAGCTATCCACGTAATAGCAGCAGAAAAAAAAAAAAAGGGACAAAAGGTGAACAGAAGGCAGGATAAGAAAGTAGGGGATATTAACTCACCACCTTGTTTTTTTGTTTTTTCCTTGAGTTTCTTCAATTTGATTTCTTCAAGTGTCTTTATTCCGAAGTTTAAATTGTCATCTGAAAACACAAAACGGTTAATGAAACTGAGGCCTAAAGGCACACATTGAAGAGCACAGATTCTCACGCTTCTTACAGCTCAGAATGTTTCCAAAGTATTTCGAATAGATCCTGTCAAAACTCCCCACAAGTAAAAAAAAGACATAGAATGGATGATATTTTGGTAATCAACTGGCATCTTCCTTCACCCCTCCTCCCATCCTACAGGGTAAAACCTATAGTTTTAAGCATTTTAATCCATCTACATGATGTAAGATTCATCTATCATTAAACATGGCTTTCCACAATGTTTGAAAGGACACATCTGCAGGCATTTAAACTCCATTCTGTGGCTCTATTTTCTTCTAGAAAAGTAAACAAAGAGGAGTTTACCTGTCTGACCCAAGGGACATATGCCATTATTAGACAGGAATGATCTCATGGAAATAACCGACTCTATCCAGCCATCCTATGTTCCATCGTATTTTCAGAACATATTGCTTTTGAGTTAACTGTCAAATTCTCCTTCCAATCCACCCTACTACAGCCATTAGAATACCTTGCTTTGTATTAGCATTGGTGTTAGAATACCTTGCTTTGTATTAGCATTGGATTTCCTAGTGGAAATTATCCGCAATCCATTTTGGGCTTCTGTCACTGGTTGCTGGACAGGTGTTTTAGTTTCATCTCCTTCTTCAGAAAGCTGGTCTGAAAGGAAAAAAAATAAACCTATTCAGCTATGCAGTAGGCATTAGACAAGATTTTTCACGTTTATGTAGCTCATACAATGACATTTCAGTCCATGGTTCACATTCTGTTCGTATTTTTAGCTACAAACACAAACAATTGTTTATAGAAGGATTTTTTTTTTTTTAAACAGCTATATTGACTTGACAAACTCATATAAGTAAAAGAGCTATACTTGGACAAAAATATTTAGGACTCCAGACTTTTGCCTGTAGCTTTAGCCACTATACAATTCAGGTATGCTGTGATTTATACCTTCACTTCGAGTAGAAACGCCTTCAGTAAGTAAAAAATGCTCACCATCATCGTCTTCATCATCATCGGCAGCATTGATTACAACTGGAGGATGTGTAGGACTTGGGACATTTTCAGAGTTTTCCACTTTCATCACCCCCCTCAGCTGTGGAGAGGGATTAGACTGGACAGAAAGTTTGTTTTGCTGCAGTGACATCTGAGCCATTTTCACATCATCTTCTGCAGACTCAGGTGGACTTGGAAGCGCAGCTAGAGGAAGAGGAGGATCATCTGTAATTTGGCCATTTAGAACTTTGACCCCAATGTTGTACTGACTGTGTAGGTACGGTAGATAACCCACCCGGCTACTGAATTTAGAGTTTCCTATTCCCGACCCGTGGTTACATTATGAACAACAGCTTCCCTTCAGGCACAAATCTCACTGCCCTACCACCCAGAGGGGATTAAATGAGGGGAAAGCAACCCAAAAGGCAAAGATCACACAAAGCAGAGAAGCTGAGCGTGAAAGAAAAAATTAAATACCAGAATTACATTCAGTTTAGCCGAGAGCCTATGACTGCAGACTTCTCTCTGCACTCATAAATGAACAGTTACTTGATGTCTTCTATGGTACTGTACCTACTCATAATTAATATTCAAAATTAATTCTTTAATACTTAAAGAAAAATGACCTAAGAAACTCACTTTTGCTTGGTGGTAAAAAGAGTCCATCAACATAACGTCCTTTTGTGTGATGAAATGCACAGTTGGATTTTTGGCAGCCTACTGGCTGATTCTCCCAGTAGCAAGGAATCTCACTGCGTTTTTTCTGAAGACAAAGAAATAAAAGCTCATGGCAACACTCACCTTAGATTTGCAAAGAGACATAGCTCCATGTCATGCCAGAGATATGACTATTGCAGTACAGTGCTGAAACATCATTCCAAAGGTCAATTTATGACTAAAATAAAGTATTTTAGGGCACGTACACAAAGTTTACATAAGCTGTAACACCTCCATATTTTCAAACTGAATGACAGGAAAGCTAGATAAGACAGGCACTCTCACACATCAATTCAAAGTGGGTTAAACTAATACAAGTTAGTTTAACTAACTAATTTAGTTATCCGTTGGGATTATTCAGAGGGAAAAATGTTTTAAATTGCCTAGGTTAAGTTTATCTGAACTTAGCTTTCCAGAGTCTTAGCTCCTTCCCACCTTTTCTACCTCCACCCTGGACTACCCTAAGAGCTTAGAACAACATTATCTGAAGAAATCCAGGACAGAAGAGACCCGACAGGCGTTATCAAGCCTAGCACTCAAGAGGCTAGCGCAGGCTGTTTACTACCACCCTGCTCCAGCACATTTCAGCACTATGATCAATGCAGTTGCTTTTTTCTCTGTTAAGAAAATATTGTCAGCACCTAATACAAAAATTTCTTGCTGAGATATACCAAGGACATTGATTTTTCTTCCCCCAACTTGCTCCCATTGCCCTCCCAATAATAGAAACCAGTATCATTTTACAGCAAGTAAATCTATCATGTAAAAGCACATTCAGTCCACCTACAGCAATGAAAAACACTTTCAGTGATTTAGCTTGAGAACACATTTTTAGGCAAACACTCACATTGATTTCCATGTGTCTGAATCTGCAGATATTCCTGAAACAGCGACCCTCCTTCCAGAGTGTGCAGACTGTTTCATTCCCCAGAGCAGCTTCACAGTGGCGGAAGGAACAGCTGTCTCCCTGTAATCAAAAGGAAATCAACAAAAAGGAATATAAAACAGTACAGCCTAAAAAAATGTCCATGCTATTAGAACTGGAAGCAGAATCGAACCACTTATTAAGCTACCAGAAATCTGCATGTCTCCTCCCACTCTTCTCCCTCCTCTCTTAAAAACTAAAAAGGAAAAAAAAAAAGGGCAAAAGAAACCCAAACATACCTTGTTACACGTGGAATAGAAATAGAAGTAGCAATCATCTCCTTGTTTAGACATAACGGACAAATTCTTAGAACAAGCTCAGTTTCTAAGGGTTCATTCAACAGGGACTTCCTCCACTCTTGGCAAGAGCTGGCTTTGCTCTTTCTTGGACTGAAAGTCTTCCACTGGCTTGATCAGTGAAATCTTCTTTTTAAAAGTAACCCTAAAGGAAGGTATCAATAAGTGAAAAGCAATTAAATCATAAGCATTTTTACAGCTGTTTATGTTAATCAAATTAGTCTCGAGGGGGGCAATGTCTTGAAATCAGCTGGTCACAAAAACTGTCACCGATACTACGTCAAACTTCTGTAAAACTGCATGGGTTTTGTCAGCAAGTGTTCTCTTCTGTGTCCTTAGTAATACTTATACGCCTTGGAGCACAGAAGAAACAACTGCATGTGGCTGAAAGCCAAATAAGAGAGTCACTTCTTAAAAAATTGTTCATACGCTTGCGTTATCAGTCAATGATTAACCGTCAGTATTAGTAATTTCCATAAAATACAACTGACATATTAAACATTATTTTCCAATCACTATGGATCTTCAAGTTCACATACCTGGACAACTTCAGCAAAGGTTATTGATCTTCAAAGACTTCCAGTTAACTTTCTCCTGTAGGCCGAACCAACACTGAATCCGTGAATTAATAATAAAGGGGTAGAAAGAATTTTCCTCCTCACATTGCCAAGGGAACCTCTCATCCACAATTCAAACATAGGATGTGCTTTTTAACATCTTACAACTAATGGAGGAAGCAAGTCCATTTGAATACTGTCAGACTGGAGACAGCCAGGGTTAGTTAGCTCTTCAAAAAAAACCAAAAAAAAACCAACAAAAAACCCAGTGCATTTAAAGATGAACTTGTGATTCAAAGTGGCTGCAAAAATGAGGATCCATCTTCCACAGCCGGACAATTTTAATTTTTTTTTTTTTTTTTTAATTTAAAATTCAGTAAGTTGCAATTTCTGGTCTTCAAGATTTCTTCACCTATTAAGAAAACAGAAAAACCTTCCCCCATCTTTATTACCTGTACAACAAAAACATACTTGTGCGTATAAATACACAAATATGTATATACATACACATATGTGTTTATACACACACCAAGAGTGAGTGATAATAAAGTCAGCAAGAGTGATAGTAAAAATTAGAATTTTGGGCTATTTGCCACATAATACTGCATAAAAAGTCTCTCATTTTGAGGGAACTGGCAAAAATGAAAGATCTATGTAATATTTTGATGAATATGCCTTCAAGGCTGATACTTAATAACATGAGTGATTTTGGGGCCAGCACACAAATATGCATACATATGTACATGCATACAGTATAAACATATCTATACACACAAGCGTGCACAGTATATGTTGTATGATATCCGTATCGAGAACAACTTTTAGCTCTGATCAGACACGTAGAGTTGCAATCAATTAACAGCAGGAAGACAGCAGATCAAGGATACAGCAAGCTTTGAGAGGCAGGGAAATGCTCACTTTGCAAGTGGCATGGCTGCATGATACCAATAATTTTGAATTATTTTGATTTTAGGGAATAACTTGTTTTCTTTTTACATCAGAGCAAATACTACAAGTGTGCCATCACATGCTGTTCCCTAATCCATATAGATCCATCATTATCCATGGCTGCAAGATCACAGGAAGTTTGAAAAGATGGCTTAGGTCCAATTCAACAGCTGATGATTTTTTGGTGCCACCAGAGCTGAAACCGATTTTATTTAGCCACAAGCTTTTTTTTTTTTTTTTTTGATGGGAAGTCAGATACTTTGATACTTATTTTTTTCAAAGATACTAAATGTCATAAAACCTGCAACCAGACCAGATAAAGTTCAAATTAAAGTGATTCTGACCCCTTTCATTAAAAGGCTGCGCACTTCTGTGCAAAGTATTTCTGACTCTTTTGGACAAAACTGAACAAAATAGTTCTTACAAATTAATAATAAAAGGTTGGAACCTTTTACTCACACAAACACTAGTGAATTTTCCAGGAATTTTTTTTTTGGCAGGGAATTTTCCCAAATCTAAAATAAAGAGAGGAAAAGTTGGGTTCTCATATTAGTTATTGTTTTTTGACTGCTTGACAAAGGGAATAAAAACAGTATCAATGGGACTATTCACTTTTGACCTTTAGCACCTTCAAAACCAGACTTTGTGTCAGATTCCTACACATCTACTTCTAAAAATTACTGCTTCTGCTTCATGGAGAAGTTTGACAAGAAAAATTTTTCCAAATGTGTTACCAATACCATTGACAGTTAAATTTCAAGTACATTTCTTCAGTTTGTACAAGCCAACACTTAAAATAGATGGCAATTAAGGACCACTGCTTTGCCGAGCAGAGGCATTCAAATACAAATCAGAAGGAATTCACGGTCTAGAAGAAGGCTTTCTTTTCCCTAGGAAGTGAGAGACACCTGTATAATGCAACATTACTATATCCACCACCATGGGGGAAAAAAAGAAATCCCCTCAGATTTAGCTCTTTTGAATGCCCCAAGCAGCTCAGCATTTTGCTTGTTGCCTGCCATATTCCTAAGCAGTCTTCAAGAGCTGTTCAGAATTTGAATGGATCTTGTTTAAGGAATGGGGAAAAAAAAGCAAAACTTTAAAACAAACAAACACACGACCCTCCCACCCCCCAAAAAAGAAAAAAAACTCTCGAAATTCTAAACTCCACAAAAATCCTTTCATTTTAAAAAAGGTTAACTCAAAACCTTCTTTTTTTTTTTTAAACTAGTGTCAGGTAATCTGAGTGCTAAACAGACACCAACAGAACTAACCCCTGAAAGTCTGAATAAAAATGAGTAACTCTGGTGCACTCAGCAGGTCTCTAACGATGATAAACACTTCTTTTTTCTCCAGATCTCCAGTAAAGTTTTTATACTAAGTGATTTTAAATTCATTTTGTAAAAATAAAAAAATAAAAAAAATAATTACAGATGCAGTAGCAAGGAGTCAGGAAAAACAAGCCAACAAGCACCATAAACTTTACCTTTGCTAAGAGAAGATAAATAGTACAATGAAAGTCTATGTAGTTTGTTTTACAGGCTTGTTGAGCTGCCTTTGTTCAGTACCGCAGAGAAAGAAGGGAACAAAATGTTTTTGTACCCTAACTAATGCATAAGAGAAGTATTACTGCACCTACCTCTGGGTACTTCTTGGTTCTGAAGCACAAAGTATTTCACTTGGACAGTCTCTCTTGCTGGCTACTTTGTCCCTTCAATTTCTTGCGACAATTAATTAAAGATGCTTATCCCCCCTGTTTGTCAGGACAGTCAGTTGACAAGGAAGGAAGAGCACCAGGAACTTTTTATGTTCTGATGCTCCTTTTCAGTCGGTCAGCATTACCAGCTGCAGAACAGCCACTGCTGACCGACCCTGCTTGTAACTGTGCTCCACAGGCTGGAAGCACAGCCTGGGTTATGCGTACGCGTCATAAATAGACACGGAACACTGCATCACCATGCGTATGCAAATCACACATCTTCGTGTGTTCTGAAGCACAGAACCTCCTGCTAACACATCTCACTGTATGAAAATCTAAAGCTAAGGTGTCCAAAGCTGAAGCAGAATAGTCATAATTTCTACCCTTCACATTTGTTTTATTCAATTCTAGCTGTTAAATACTGTCTAAACATGAACTGGTGGCATGTTCTGAGACTGGGGGTTAGAGAACTCAAGACCCTCTCAGAGCAAAGACTGCAAGGCTGCCAGCCAAGAAGGCAAAGGTTAAAGCAGATGATCGTCTCAGCTTCCTCTGTCATTGAGTTGAGGTCACCTTTCACGGTGATCTCTGAGAGCCAGAGCTGTGAGTTACCACAACCATGAGGCACAGCTGCCCCTTGCCAGCTGGATCAACTCTATTTGAAGATGTGCCACTCCAGGGACTTGAATTAGGACATTCTTCCTTAAGATGAAAGGCAAATCAATCTGTTCCTGAAAGGGCTGATTGGCCTGGTGTTTCTGTAACTGTCAAAGAATAACCCTGTACTGAAGCACTCATGAGATCAGACACTGCTCCAGTACAGATCTGTCTTTAGCTTGACACATCAAGAGGCAGGAGAAGGAATTCTTCAAAGCAACCTTTACAGCAGTGATCTAGTGAAGTGGCCAAGATAAACCATTCAGATCTGAGCACACCACTGCAGAAAACCAGTTTCAAGCCTAAGATAGCTCACCCATCTCCCAGTCCAAGAGCGACAGTGACACCTTTGATTTCAAAGTCTTTCCACGAGCTCTGCAAATGCCAGAAGGATGTGACCGATGGCAGCACTTGACTAAGAACTGCAGTTCCCCACTGGCTTCCACCTGCAGGCCAAGAATCTTGCACCCATCAGACATCTGGGACTGCTGAAATGAGCTGAGAATAGCCCCATTCTCCCTCCCAGGAGCATGCTGCTCCACCTTCTGCTGTCTTAAAGTCACTTTAACATATAAAAGGTAGAGAAAGGTTCACTGAGCAGCTATTTCCTGCTTCAAGTGATCCTGTAGAAGACGGTTTGAACGCTGGAGTTCCTGAAGAATTTGATGGTCCCCAGCAGTAGAAGCAAGCAAATCTCTTCAGCAACTGCTAACCTGTTCCTAGCGCTCCTGCGCTCAAAGTCCTGAATCACTAATTTTAACATTTTTTAAATCTAAAACATGGCAGTTGGCACCTAGCACAGCGCACACAGCATCAGCAGTGTTGTCGGAAGCTGGAAACGCAGGGGTGAGGGGATTAAGGGAAAGCCACACATCAATTTGGTAACTTGGTTCTTGTAGGACACTTCCTACTGCAGATGTTTTAGCAAAGCCAGTGGGAGCTGCCCATTTTGTAAAAGGGGATTTCTGCTGGTGCAGTGTATCAAAAGATATCCAGTGGGCCATCGCTGTTAAGTAGTCCATGGTTGGTTCAGGGTTCACGTATCAACAGTTAAACGTGTATTTTTGTGTTGTGCTTTCTCCAAAGCCACAAAAAATGTTTCTTCTACAATGCTGTACAGTCACATCCTACAGACAGAAACTGTCTTGCAATCTGTATGAACTTCCACCAAGTCGGCCTTGAAAAAAAGTGTCTTCAATAATCAATTTTATAATAGCTGTTTATCTGTTATTTAAGTGCATTCTCATATCTGATTTCCTTCACAGTAGTATGTACTGAAGACTCTGAGTCCCATGACTACGATCCGTGTCCTTTCTCTTACCAAGCACCTGCTCAGTAGGCAAAGATGGAACAGGAACACCCAAGCCTGGGGATGTTAAATCACAGCTGGCTCTAAGCCTATCTGTTGAAAAGAAATAGCTCAATACATCACTTTCGTGGGGCAAAGACTCATGTGGAACGGTAGAAAAATCCAGAAGTGCTTCCTGAGCTTCAGGTTACCGATACCACCACCGCATTTAGGTCCTGGCCCAGCGTGCAGGGTGCGTGGTCTGCAAGTGTTGCTGCAACAAGGAAGTGCCAAGGCGAGTCCCTGCCCTGCCTGACACACCTTTTAAACGTTGTAAGGAGTGTGCCAGGTATACTGAGGGTCAGCTGAGAAGTTCCAGACAACAGATGCGCATCCTCATTTCTGGCATCAAAAAGGTTTTGATAGTATTGCTTTCATGAAGAAAACTCCCTCTATCTTCTCCAGATGCTCCACGATCGACTATTGCTGCAGCTGCAACGGCTGCACTCGTACGATCCACGTCTACAGCAAATCTCTTTGACAGCTGTCGTTTACCCAGGCACATTTGCAGTCCACTCCTTCTCCTCTTCCAGTTAACAAACCAGCCCGCTGGCTCTGCCACACCGTCACTGCTGACATGAGAGCTGGGAACATACACCAAACTCCCACTGCTAAAATTGCCTTCTGGGGAGATGGCCGACACAGACATGTTACGGGCATTCACCCTCACTACAGTGCTCACAGCTGTGACCCCTGGCTGTTAGCCACAGCCCAACATACACAACGCTCTGCTTGGAGATGTCACCGAAGAGTCAGTGTCCCCAGATGAGTACCTGGCTTGCCACAGCCGATTTTTTTTTTTTTTTTTTTTTTNGTATGGCCCACCAGGTGAACCACAAATCCGAAGCTCCACACAACGGAAGCCTTTGCTCTTCTTCCAGGCAACAGTGCACACTTTAACATACTGCGTTCAATAAGGAAGCTCTCTCCATCTTGCTCAGTGGCAACAGACATGATGGCAGCACACACAGGTGTAGCAGTACCTGCAGGTCCAAAATCTTTAACAAATTTTTGGATAGCACCAATTTTTAATGTAGTGGCTTTCCCTTAATGCATAACCCCTTCTTTCCTATATTTTTAGTGTGTGGCTCTCCTCTATCGTTCTCTCTGTCCACCAGCTTTTCCTCCTTGGTGCCTGAATGGGCATTGGGAATCAATTGCAAACTTAAGGGGACTGCTAAAGCTGCTACATTTACTCTTGGGTTAGACAGGCATATTTAAAGAGAAGACACTCATTCTTTTTCTATTTCTGAAATGAAAACCAGAGCCTGGCAGCAATTTACTATGACCATTCATCTTCCTCACTGAAATGCTTTATTAAATCTCAAAAAGAGTCAATTTCCCCTGGAAGCAGACATTTGGAAGGGTGCCATTTTAAATGAGAAGCAACAGCAAGAGGAAGTTTTATCTAGACTAGCTTTTCTCCTGAAACACCTGGCCATCCAGCAACAAATTCAGCCTATCTGTTCAGCCTGATCAGTTTAACGTGTGCCCAATTCAACCACATGCCACAGTGGTGATTCTGATATAATTTCAAAATTCCCTATCCCCAGGAGATCTCACTTTTTACAATCAAGTAACAGAGTGTTTTATTTTGAAAGCGTGGCCCAAAGCTCAATCTCAGAGCGCAGCGTGCACCCCAAAACACCAGTTCTGGGAACAATCTGCAGACTCCACACACTCATCCCTGCAACAGTAAAAATCACTTTTGCACTCTCATTATAAACATGAAGAAAACAGAAATTTCTGAGATCCGATCCTTAAGAAACACAAACAAACGTCACCCAATTGGGTTGTTTTAAACAACCTAAAGGAGAAATTAAGATGACAGCCGGGTGCATCCAGAGTTAGTCAGATCCTGAAGGCAGTTCCTTTGGGGAACGGAGGAGCAATTTGTCAGATGACTACATTACTGCACGCCCCTTATACGCATTGCTACAAAAGGAAGGCACAAGGTTTTAACTGAAAATAACGTACACTCATAAGGCACCTGCACAGGGATCTTCGATTTGCCCAACCGAACCTCTCCAGAGTCTGCGCAAGGACTCGGTTTCCCCGGGAGACCACTGCCCAAGGACTCGGTTTCCCCGGGAGACCACCGGGACGGGGACNGAGCCGGAGAGTTGCGGCCCCGTAACCGGGGGAGAGGGGACCTTGGGCCTACCTCGGGCGGCGGGGAAGCAACTCCCCCTCTCTAAAGTCCCGGGGCGCCGAGACCGGGGAGAACACCTCACCCCCACCACCACACCTGGGGGGTCCGCACTGCCCCAGGGGCCCCAGCGGCCTCCCCCCCGCTCCCGCCCCAGCGGCTACGGACACCCCGGTGGGGAGGGCTCGGGGACGCGGCCTGGGCCGCCCGCCCCGCCGGGAGCGGGGGACGCGGCCTGCTTCCCCTGAGGGGAGCGGAAGGGACCCGGGCCCGGCGACAGGCCATTCCCCCGCCCCTGCGGTCCACGAACGGCTCTAGTTACCAGCGAGCAGGGACTTTACCGAACCCCAGGGGACCACCGCTGCCGCCACCGTGTCGCCTCGATCCGCCGGGGCCGCCGCTCAGGCCGTCGCTTTCCCCGCTGCCAGCCTCAAAGATGGCGCCCGACATACGGGCAACCTCAGCTCGCCCAATGCCAAGATGGCGGGCGGAATGGCTTCACCAGGGCCTACTTCCGCCCGTTGGAACCGGCGGGGGCGGGGGTGCGCGGGGGAGGCCCCGCCCACCGGGGGCGAGAGGAGCGGGGCGGGCGGCGCCTGTAAACAAAGCGGGCGGGCGGGTTTTCTGCCCTTTCCTCCTCCGAGGGGTCCCGTCAGCGGTTCTAAGCCCGGACAAAGCCCTTCCCTGTGGGGCGATCAGGATAGTGTCCCCCTTCCCGTCCACCTCCTCCCCGGCTGCGGTGCCCCACACCCACCTTCCTGTCAGGGTGCGCACCCCTGCCCGCCATGGCGCCAGGCCTCAGCCCCTGAGGTGACCATCTCCTCCTTCACGCTGCTGGGCGCTGCCTCAGGCTTACGCCTTCCAAGATGGAAGCTATTTTATGCTTTCAGTCCTGTTTCCCGGGCCGGTAGGTGCTTGTCCTGGGGCTTTGGACATCTCAGGCTGTGCTGTGTCCCAGGGAGGGAGGCCTGGGCCTGGCAGGCAGCCATTTCTCAGTCAGGGAAGCACAGGCCTGCTAAGGCTTCATGGCAGATCATAGAGCTAAACCTGCTTCCCTCCGCTTTTCTCCTCTCCGTCCCAGCGTGCTGGTGTCCTGCTTTCCCCAGTTTGGCCCTGTGGCAGCAGTAAACGGCCACCCCTGTAGCAGGAGCGGTGTCCGTCCTCAGGGGAGGCTGCCTGGGGCAGCCCCGCCACTGCACAGGCACGGAGGGTTCAGCCATTTTCCCCATTAAATGACTAAAAGTCCTTTGATTTGATTCTTTCTTTGCGTCCAGCCTGGGCTGTGTTTAAAAAAAAAGAAGCAATTGTGGCTGTTCTGTTTAATTAAGAGCTGCAGGACGCTGTCAGCACAGACACCTCCCCAGTGACGCTGCGCAGTAAGAAGCTTTTACGCCCTGTTGATATCACTTGGCATCAGCCCCAAGGGTCGGACGCTCCGCTGAGAAGTTTCAGAATGAACTTTCTCACCGACAGCCTCGCCCTGCTCGGTCTTCTCATCACAGCTTGGCCCTGGAGTTATTAAAGACACAGAGACGCAACGGTCTCTCCACCAAAGCCAGGGAGTTTAATAACAGCTCCAGTGCAATCAACCTGCTTGGGAATGAGAGTATTTCAGAGGCCAGTTGCCTTTATTTCCCATTGTCCTTCTGGTCTGTGCAAAGTGCCTCTATGGAGGCAAAATAGTCTGAGTACAGATGCAGGACACAGCTCGAAGCCAGACCCTGGGAGATGGAAGCACAACCTCCACCATGCATCACCTTAGAGGCACTGCAGACATAACCTCAGGGAAGGGGAAAAGGGAGGATCCTTGCTCAGGAGCAGCTTGACACATAGCCCAGGAGCACTGGTTGGGATGGCATTTGACAGCCGGTTCTGGACTTTGCTTGGAGATGGAAGAAGCCATGCTTGAGACAAAGTGCTGCGTGCAACCAGCCAGCCCCTGCCTCTCGATAGCGAGGCTTACACAGAGAGAAAACCCACACTAAAGGGTGCTTTTGTAGCAGCGGGGTTGCTTTTGATCCCCACCCCTCTTTCCACCCGGCAGGCCTTGCTTTTGCACTCCGGCTTGCTCCGATGGGAAGCCCAGCCATTCATCCAGCACTAGAAGAGGATGTGGGATTGATTTCAGAAGCTGGTGGACACACTGAGGACATCACAGTTACATGTGGGCACATTTTATTCTCTGGATGCACTCGCGCATTGTTTCTGCTCAACAGCCAAAGCTTTATTGATTCAAAACCATTACCCTTCTCCCCCACCCCCAGCACGCTTTATTTTTATGCTATGTACCCCCTTTCCCACCCCTCAACCACTCGTCCGCTTCCACTTTGAGTATTATCTCTGCTTGGAGTCTGTTTTCTCAGAAGAAGCCAACTGACAATTCATTCAAAATTTTTTTTCTCCCAAGAACCATATAAATTACATGCAAAACATTGTACATAGAGATTAATATCAAAATGCAATACAGATCAGGTGCACTTTAAGCTGGACTCTAGGATATGGCAAACACACCAGGGTACATATTGCTTTGAAACCACCATTTTTTTTTTTTAATGTCATGCATACCACATAATATTCAGTCTTTTGTTTTGTATTTTTCTGTTTTTATACAAAAATACCAGTGCTTATTATACTTAGTTACTGGAAAAGAAAAACTCAGATCTGCGTGCCCTCTTCAAAAGAAAGTTTTGTTGTGAGAGCATTGGATAAATATATATACACACACAAATGTTGGTTTAATACTGTATATATATATATTTATTTAAAGGGAGGAAATAAACTAAAGGCAGTTTTAGCCATGGGCTTTGCTGAATGAAAATTGTATTTTTTGTTGAGCAGGAGGATATCAGAGGCAGGACAGCCAGAGATCAGCCAGTCTTGGTGGCAGGGGACAGCCTTGGCAGAGAGATGCTGGAGAGGAGCAGCCAGGTGCCAGGAAACACGCTGGCGTTGCCCCACAGCCTCACTGGTTGGGGCAGGACCAGAAGAGCGGTATGCGCCCGTCGCGGAGAGCTGGGTTTGCAGCAGGGTGGTTTATGGGTTGCATGCTCCACAGGTTGATGATCTTGTAGGAGCTGGACCCAGCAGTGAGGAGTGATGGCAGGCAGGTACATGTGTCCTTCCCCCGAGAGGTACAAAAACCTGCAGGGACCTCTTCTTTGAGGTGTTTGGTCCCTGCAGTGGTGGAGGGCAACAGGAGTTGGCAATGGCATCTTGGAGATGCCCTCCCTGGAGCTGGGATGGGGCTTTTCCATTCACCCCAACGTCATGTCACCCCGAGAAGCATTTCTAAAGGGGCTGAGCACTACAGGACATCTACTCCTCGGCTGGGGAAAGCCAAAGGCTGCCCATGCTAAAATTTGGTTTAGTTTTTTTCCTTCTTGAGATTGTTTCAAAATTTTCCTCAAAGCTTATTGCACAAAACCTTTGAAAATGAAGTATAACCCCTGTGCAAATCAAAGGAAACCTTATCACATAATGCAAATGCCTAAAAATGCCTGTTCAGCAATGCACACAGGACGTGGTGTAATGTCTTTGGTACCAATCCGCCAATTTCTTTAACAGAAAACCACCACCACCACCAGAGACCCTACCATTATTAAGAACTGGATGCAAAATTATGTTCAGAGTGTTTTAATAACAAAGCATTCCAAGGCAAGTTAACACGTATCACAGGGTATGACTTCGGTTCCTGTCTGGCATGGCACTCTCCCCCGTGCACACTCGTGGCAGTTCAAACAAAGCAAAAAATAATAATAATATATATCTCCCCCTCTTTCAAGGCATGTTGCAGAGAGTCCCCAGAAGTTCGTGCTGCCGATCATGCCTTTCAGCGTAGAGCACCAATCTCCCCCAACTCTTTTGTAATGTCCTCAATAACTTAACCCAATAGTCATCTGCTGCCAGTATATCACTGAAACTAAATAGAAAAAAAAAATACTTTACAGAAAAGATGTATGCACAATAAACGTTTATACTTTAAGCAACCAGCCATACCAACATAATTTATATAAAAAAACATTTGTGTCATCCAACTAACGTCTAGTATAAAGATGGCTGCTCAGAGAAAAGGAAGCTGACTGGCATCCAATCGCTGATACACGGAATTAGTTACCTGTCACTTTGAACTGCTGTCACACAGTCACGCGCCATTGCAGACGCAGGACTCGAGATTTATTTATTTTTTTTCTTTAAACAAAATACATATGGCTGACGTAAAAATATCAGTTTCTGATCTAAAGAAAACTATATTTTTTGCATAATATTTATATATAATTATTTCTCCCCCTCCTAATATGGAAACTAGAACAACAAAAATATATCAACTAAAGAACAACCAGACCCTTGTGGCAACCTGCCAGTCACAGATTTCTGGGAGTGACTTTGAGAGCCTCCAAAGTTGGCTTTTTGTTGGTTTTCGTTGGTTTAAGTCTTTTCTTTTTTTTTTTAAAACAGGTCTGAGGTAATAAAAAAATATCAAAAGAAAAAAAAAATCGGTGTGTTTCCCCCCCCAAAGTATTTAATAAATATTTATGTAAGCTTGTAAGAACACTATATTTTCATCCTTTTTTTTTTTTTTTGCAAGTATTTAAAATAGAAAAAGTGATCTTTTAAGCAATGTCACCTTTAGTACAGAACCAAACCCCACAACCACCCCTTTTTGTCTTTCCTGTCACCACTAGTGGATAACCCAAGAAAACACCCCCCCTCACCCCCCGGTCCTGCCCAAGGTATTTTTTCAGCTCGTGTAAAGAAGGAACGGGGAGGGCAACGATAGGTTTCTCTGCGCGGGCAGGGGGCTCGACACTGAATTTTCAATTGAGATGGGCAGTGGTGGCAATTTCTTCTTGCTGTTGGCAGTGTACGGAGCCCAGCCTTCCCCCCCTTCGCCAGCACCGAGGCAGAAGACCTGGGAGAAGGACCTTTCCTCAGCTAGCTGGTGCAGGAATGGGGCGACCTCATCCTTCCCTCCTCCTACCCCAAGGAAGGGACGAGTCGGTGCTGGGCTGGAAACAAAACAAAGACACTTGGTTTGTGTTGTCGTTTAAGGAACACTTATTTCTTGGCAAAGTACTGGGCCCTCGCGTGGCAGGCGGTGCTGCAGGCAGTGCTCGAAGAAGGCACGGGAGATTCTGCTGTGCGTTCTTAAAGGAAAGAAAAGAAGAAACCAGCCAGCCTACCCTCTCGCTAAAACTTCTCTGCTTCCAGGGATGGAGGCTGGGCAAAGACGATGACGTTGTACAGCCAGTTACAACCAGGTTCTCTCTGCTTCCAACCACACCAAATGGAACAAAGAAGAGAAGGCAGCAGAGCTTCCTCCAGCCCTGCCTGCCTGGGGCCAGTAACCAGGGGTGCACCAGCAAGAGCCCACAGAGAAGAAACTAAGCCCAAGCAAAGCAAACTCCTACCTCCTGCTGTCCCATGGCTTCACAATAGGGTCAGTTCAGAGCCAACTTGCCCAGGACACCTGGGGCCCCTGCTCCAAAAAACACAGGACTCTCACCAAATGGTTACAAGAGACTGAGACGAGGCAGGATGCAAGGTGCAGAGATGACCTTCAAAAAAGCAGCAAGCGAGGCAAAGCCTCCATGCAGCACCTTCTCTGGAAGACCTGCAGCCAACCAACCAACCAAGCTGCCACCTCTGCGAGGAAATGTCTCCGCTGGCAAACCAGCTATGGGAAATCAAGGGGCCTCCCGCTGGCCATGGAGCCTCCTCTCCCTTCTACCAGCTAAATAGACAACCTGAGTCACCCTTTCCATGACCTAGGAGTTGACCCACTGTACTGCCAATAACCTGATGCTTGTTCTCTGTTCAGCCTGCTAACGCTTTGGCAGCGATGTGCAGAGCTGGTGGGCACAGTTGGAGCATCCTCAGCAGTTAACCAGAGCTTGTACTCCAAGGTTGAAGGATTATTTAACCCAACAGTACAGACAAGCCAGAACGGGCAAAAGTCCCTCTGCTCCTGATACCAGGAGCCATTAAACCTTTGGAAGGCTCTCACCAAAAGTTTCACAGCTGTTCAAAAGCAGAAGAGATGCATCTCTTAAGAATCCCCAGGAAGGAGCTCCATTTCTCACAACCATGGGCTTTTTTCTTCACCACCCTTCCACTGCCAGTTCACATCCACCTTGCTTTGTAGAAAAATCAGAATCTTTTACATCCAGCAAGGTTACAGCCAAGTCCCCTTTGTTCCTTGTCTACCAATTCCTGCTTTGGAAACAGAGAGAGAAAAGTGTGTGCACACACACAGAGGAGGAACTGTAAAGGCTCGGTACCATTTTTCAAGGTGGAAGACTGGTGTACATCCCTGTATCTATCAACCTGTGAGAAAACACCTTCCCCCTGGCTGTTTGTTTTTTTTTTAATTTATTTTTAAATTTTCGCACTAGAGTGCTAAGTCCCCCACTTCCCACTGTGAAGTCACTGGGGGCAAATCCCACAAGCAAAGAACAAACCCCAACATTAGAAGAAAACCCTAAAAACCACAAGTGGAAAAAAAAGAAAAAAAGAAGTAGTAAAGTCACAAGTGCACCCCAGCCCTCAGGCTGAGAGCGTGCATGTAAGACTACAACAATTTGAACTTTCTTTGAACATGCATTTTTCAAAGTGAAAACCCCCTACAGACGCATGGAGCCCAACTCTCGGAGAGGAAATAACCTGGCTGCTTCACTTGGGTGAGTACCACTGAAAATTAGGGATGGAGATGCACAAGTTTGGCTTAGCCTCTCTCCCAACACCCAGTATCGTGGTACTCTGGTTCCCACTGCAAAATAATGGTAAAAAAAAAAAAAAAAAAAAAAACAACAACAAAAAAAACAAACCCCAAAACAAAACACCAAAATGATATACGTATGAGCAGTTTGACACGAAGTGACCGCAGTGTGTGATCAGTTACTGGTGCCAATATCACACAGGGCGAGGGGCGAAGGTGGAGGAGGAGGAGGGGGGGTTCGAAGTTCTAAGGTCAAACCGATGTCTCCAAGCTGTGTAAGGGGCTTTCGGGCTCCGGGACGGTGACCTCAGCTTGATCGCTGTCCACTGCATTGTTATTTCTGTTGAGGGATGTAGATCCACCCAGGCTACCCCCACCTCGCTTTTTGAGTCCTTCAGTCTCGGGGTCGTCTTCAGCGCCGTCAAGGAATGGTGTTCGAGGCTCGTCTTCCTCCAGGATGAACTCTGGGTGAGTCATGAAGTTATGGATGGAGCTTCTGGATTCGGGTTTCTCGAGGCCTTCGTACAAGGAGCTACGGAACGCATTCACCACTTTGATCTGCCGGGAGGCGAGGAGCGTGGGGGATAAACAAAAGAGGGGTTAGTAACGGCTATGAGAGGCCAGAGCTCCCAGGAGAAATTAAAAATAAATAATAAAGACACAATAAAACAAAAAGCACAACAACAACAACAGTCACCACCACTGAGCAGACAGCTAAGTCAAAATGAGAGATCTATGGTGAACTAGGAGGGCCAACATGGATCAGACTCAGGCACTAGGTGTGTGATGGGGAATCAACCAACTATGGGGCGACTTCAGAAGCTGCAAGAAAAGACACAAAAAAACCCTCATAAAAACAGATCACTATGAATGAATGGAAGCCAAAATGCATTAGTTGTCATTATATGTGCGCACGCATATCTGTGTGTATAAACGAGGACAAAAAAGTGGAACTACAACTCAAAAAAGAGGTGGGTTAGACAAACAGTGGGTTCACTTCAAGGCAAAAAACTCTACTGTGGGAGCGATGTGTATGTTTGTTCTATTTCATTTTTAGACCTATAGAAAGGAATGGGCTTTAAAAAGATGTCACAAACTTTTCAAGCCCCTGTGAAGCAGTAGGTCCAAGTGGATGCCATGACCAGTAAAACCAGACCCAGCTAAACATGCAAGAAGGAAGCCAGATCTGTGTGTTTCCCCACACAGCTGCCACCTGGATCCCGGAATGGAGCTCTGGATCTTTCCCTACACCGACATGCTGAAGAAGACCCAGCGGTTTCCAAAGGTGGCTATTCGTTTGGATGCTCTGCATGAAAAACAATCTCAAACTTTGCTACAAAGCCCGGCCACGCACCGCTCCTGTGAAACCCACAGGCTGTCAGCACCGCCAAAAGCCAGGCTCAAGGTGGTACAAGCAGGAGATGCAGAGCCCGGTTTGGACAACCAGGGTATGGCTCTGCTACCTCCATCGCACTGGAAGGGAGAGGTTTGGAAACAAGCCTGGATGGTGGCTAGCAGTGGATTCACTGCTTCCTCCAGGTCCTCTGGTAATCCAACCTTGAACTTGTCCAGTTCTCACCCTCCCTTGCAGCCAAGTCATAATTGTTCGGTCAGATGGGTGACAAGTGTCAGATTGAGCGAACGAAGGGGCAGGAGGTGGCAGCGCCATGGGGCTGCCGCAGGTCTCTCCACCCCAGTGCAGATGCTGGTATGCATGAGACAACCATGTGCACCTCGGGTGTGGCAGAGCGCTCCAGCTCTCACGGATGACTCAGGGCTGTAATCGCTCAAAAGATGTCAAAAGGCATAAACTGAAGGAGAGCGATGCAATGTGTGGGCTTTTGAAGCAGAGCCAACAAACCGAGCAGCTGAAGGTCTCCCAAGCTGTAGAGGACCTGGTGAAATCACACACATGGCTTTGCCTTTTACTGCCAAGCCGAGAGCTGCCCACCACACAGTGCCCTCCAAAGCATCCCTCGGGTTGCTCTGTTGTGTCTTACAGCGATGCTCTCCCCCCGCTGACTCTTTCAGGCCAGAACCAGCACGTTGCCTCTCTCCAGAGGTCCCCCCATTCTGCCGCAGCAGGTCACACCAGCACCCTCCTGCCTCGTGGCACCCTCCCAGTCACCTCCATAGAGGAAGCTACTGACAAAAGTTGTCAGCAGGGACCAAGCATCTTGCACAAGCTCTTGTGTGTTTTATGGAAGCAATAAAAGCCTTTGTTCTCTTAAACAGCGTTCATCTGGGACCAGGAGATCTGCTCAACTCCTCCTCTCGGAAGAAGGTGCCCCCAGACCACTGTAAGACTTTGTTCCGCAATGCTGGGTGCAGTGGAGAAGTGGATAACAGTGCCAGTCGTCCTGCTCTGCTTCCTGCCCGTGGAAGCAGCACCGCTACTCATGAGCAACCTCAACCTGCTCCCGATGCCCGAGGAACCCAGTCCCCACCTGTGTCCCCTGCCTGCTCTCGTGGTGTCACTGTGGACTGAAGCAGGGCGCAAAAGGGAGGAGAGGCACGGATCCCACAAAAGGGCTGCTCCTCCCCAACATCCCTATGCGACACCCCGGAGCGCCTCCGCGGCACTCAGCGGGTGGCTGAGGGAGCAGAGAGCATGCCGAGCTGCTGGAGGGACGATTCAGGTATCCCCTTGCAAGCCGACGAGGCAAACAAAGGTACATGCGTGTTCTGCCGCTTCTTTGGGAACGGGCTGCAGATGTGGTGGGTGAGCAGAGACGACAGCCCTCTTCCTGGTGAGATGAGCCAGGTTAAAGTGTCCACCTTGGTCTGGCACACAGGCAGGCTGGGAGGGAAGTCACCAACCAGCACAGCCAGCGAGAGCCTCCTAAGGATCTTTGGTCTCAGCACAAACAGCACTCACAAAACCAGTCCAGAGAAGTTACTCAAAGAGTCGTCTCGTGCTTGGAACCCTGGAGATTTTACCTGCAAGATGTTCCAGGCTTCCCCTCTCGCGAGGGACGCCCTTCTGAGTCTGCTCTCCATCTGGCTCAGAAAGATGGTGCTGCACCATGCGGGGCAGCAATGTGGCACCCCCCCGGCACAGGCTCAGCACACCCCGGCTGGAAACAAACAAGCCGGCTCTTGCACGCACACACGGACCGGCACGCACATGTGAGCTGGATGACAGACCCTCACGAGGAGATGAGCGGGGGCCAGGTACCCCCCATGATGCTGGAGCACCAGCTGGCCTGTGAAAATGGAAAGTTTACGTAGCTGGGAACAGAAATGCAGAGCTGTCTTTGCTGCACTAAAGACCACGGTAAGATCCTGGATAAATTCAGTGTTCAGCGTGAATGCACAGGACAAGGGAGACCACCAAGCAGGCCACCTTCTACCAAGACTGATAATCTGTCACATCACCAACGTCCTGAAAACAGCAACTGCAAGTACTGACAAAAAGCACTGACCCCTAAAATGCAGTGTGCAAAACCAATTAAACCGAGTATAACCAACCTGAAGGAGCTAACGAGAGCCTAGGTGACTGCCAACACAACTAGGTGGTCAGCCTAGTACGAGCTCAGAGGAAGGAGTAGCTTCACAGAAGTGCTCTCTGCTCCACCACCTCAAGCAGCGGTGAGTTCACACCACTGCTTTCAGCTCCACCAATAATTTCTGCTCCAGCTTTCCTCAGCTGTTCTTACTTTGATTTAACCATCTCTGTCAGCAACTGCTGTGAAATTAATTCAGCTGTTCCCTTGTCACGGGAACTTAACAGCAAGGAAATGTGTCTGGAACGAGCCAGGCAGGGCAAACAATGACCCGACCAAGCTGAAAGCCCACCACCCCCCTGCCCATGGTCAGGCTCACGTCTCCTCTCCACCCAAACCCTTCACAGCCTGCATAACCTGCGAGCTTGGAATTTATTCTCATTTCACACCGTCACTGCAGCACCACAATGTGGCAGGCAAACCCCACTGGAGGGGTTTTTCCACCCACGGAGGTGGAAATTACATCTCCTACATGAAGCCAGCATCAGCTCCACCGCTGCCCGCTGCTTTGCTTCGCCCAGCTTCTGCCAACCAGGGCAAAACCCCCAAAGTAGACCAGCTCAGCTCTGCAAACCATCTTCTGCGGGTCCTTCCCGAGACCTCCCTCTCCTCCATCGCCCCGACAGGGACACAGCAGGAGGGGCTGCCGAGCTCCAGCCCTGGAGAAACTCATCCCACCGAGCGAAGTGGAAGACAGAGGGACACCATTAATCTGTATGGAGGGAAGTGGAGCTTTGAGAGAGAGGGAAGGGAAGCAGCAGAGGGAAATAGAGAAAAGTCTAGGCAGAAAACAGAGGGAAGACTTAGCAACCTGGGTTAGCTCCTGGTAAAGTTGTTTGCTGCCTGGAAGGGCACAAGCTATCCAAGTTATCTATTCCCTTGCTGCAAATCGGGGAGGACATTAATCCACAGACTGCAAAAAAACCTGCATTTTGGTTTTGTCCACCCAAGCCCACTACCCTGAGAACCCTCTAAGCAGGTTTTCTTCCGATTAGAAAGTCTTGGTGGTGCACAGATGCAGTCAGGAGCAGAAGGCAGCGGCGCTGCTTCAGAAACACTGGGGTTAAACAAAATAAAGTTCAAGCATCAGTGTCGGCTAAATAGAGAGAAAACAAAATTATCAGAAATTCTCTCTTCTCTCCCACAGTGCATAAACAGTGGAAACTGAAAGCTATGCAAAAAGTCACCACGGCTATTTCTTGAATAAGAGGAGAACACGGAAAATGACTGTGCAATAAAAAAGCCAATTATCCAGGAAAGATACACTACCTACTCACAGCCTGGCACAGCCCTGCAGAGAGAATTCACGCTCACGTGCTCACAAGCCCGTATATGCAGCTCACAACGAACACGGAGAGGGGCACTGCACCAGAGAGGGCTTTTCTTTGGTCTGGAACCCCCCCCGCTAGATCCAGGATCCAGCTTTGCCGCTGATGTCCAGCGGGACCATGTTTGTCCGTCTCCGTTCGCATGCAGAGTCGCGTGTCTCTGCATACACCGAGAACCAGCGTGTGCAGAACGAGCCGGGCACCGATGAGCCGCTGCAATGGGGCAGCGATGCTCCGGCTACGATAGGGGACCAGCGGAGCCCTGTGCTGTCCCCGCTGAGCTCCAGGGCAGCAAAGGGCACGCTTAACGTGCATGGGCTCGCTCAGCTCTGTCTCGCACGGCATGCAAGTTCACAGGCGGGACCAGAGGAGGCTGCTTGCTTACAAGCCAGCTCTGAAACAGCGGGCTGAGCTGCAGGTGAGCGGCTCCGAGCAGCTCCAACATGTCACCACCGGCCAGCTGAGCTATGGTAACCGGCTGCTCTCACGCACCGTCCAACCTCCCAACCAAGGTAGGAAGCAAAGACCCCTTCTCACACACGTGCAAGAGGCAGAGAGCACACAGGCAGCCCGTTACCACGGCTCAGCCGACCCCAGTAGCACGCTAACTGCTGTGGGAAGGTCCAAGCAGCCACTCTGCCTCCAAACAGATTTACAGCTTGGGTAAAGCAACGCCTCTGCCCATCCCTGCCCTGCTGGGGCACCCTGGGGCTGGGCAGAGCCGCATCGGAAAGAAACGGCAGCTTTTGGGTGCAGCATGCCCTCGTCACAGCAATGCTTTTAGTTGCTTATGAACACGGGGTTCTTTTAACAAGAACCGCCAATTTTCACACCCCTCAGGAGGGTGGACTCATACGTCAGTCCTGCAAAGGAGGAGAAGAGGTAAAAATAGAGGAAGCAACGAGGACTGCAGGGGGGAAAGGACCAGAAAGTATCGTAAACTTGTTGAAGATGCAACAGCATAAAAACTTTTCTTTGTGTTTTTTTTTTGTTGGTTTTGTTTTTGTTTTGTTTTAAATGCTCTCCCACCCCATCCTTCATTTTGGAAATCAGTGTGCGAGTCAAGGGTTAGAGGGAGAGAGAACAGGCTGGGTTAGGTTGGTGCAGGTGCTCTCTGTGGTTATTAGAAGTCATGCATTGTAATAGACTATCACTCACTGCCCGCAGGAGGAGATGCAGCAGCAGCAGCAACAGCAGAAGTGGTGGGAGTGGAATTGACGGAGGAAAGAGCTACATGGGTTGGGCTAGAAACATTTTTTACATCGTGGTGCTGGCTCACGATGGAAGGCTGTCTCCTGAGGGCTCCCTGCAAAGAGGAGGCGCCGGTCTGGAATGTGTAAACTACGTCCATCTGCAAAGAACCAGAGAGTGAGATAGCGTCGCCCCGGCCAGAGACAGGGAGAGGGGTCGGGGATGGAGGGGAGCAGGGAGGTTGGGCAGACACACAGGGACAGGAAGGAAGAAGGAGGACGAAGAGGTGGGGAGAAGGGAGGAGAGAGGAGAGAGTCCCCCCCAACCCCGCGCTCCCGTAAACCCGCACCGGGTTCGGCTGGTGTTTCTGGGAGCAGAGGAGAGGTCGGCTTCCAGCATCTGCCCCGCTCCCGCAGGCGCGAGAGGGGCAGGGTTTATCCCACCACCAAGCAAGAGACTGCGGTGGGAGGGAGCGACAGAGGAAACACCTTGGGTTATCCCAACAATCTGCAGGAGGAGCGGAGAAAGAGAGAGGGCGGGCAGAGGTGCGAGCTGGCAGCCGGTGGTCCGGAAAACTGCACCGGGAAAGGGTTTCTGGTCCCTCAGCCCCACGGGATGTACACGTGAGGGACTGAGTCCTGGGACACACCACATTCCCACATCTCCTGCAGCAGCCGGCCGTGCTGGAAGACGTTTCAGCCTCTCTGCCAGGCTCGCGGCTCCGCGCGGGGCTGGGAAGCAGAGCCGGTAGGGACGGGCAGGGATGCGGCAAGGCAGCACCCTTGGTGGTGGGGCACAGTTGCTCTGCGGATGCACACCGAGGCCGGAGGAACCGAGCAGCAGCGGGGTGCCGCCGTGGCTTCCCAGACACTTCGCGGCAGGATTGTCCCCAGCCCTGTGCCAGCTGGCAGAGCGCACAGCCCTGCGCCACCCCGGCTTGCCCACCTCGGCCACACGGCTCCTCGGGAAGGGGCACCTCCTCCGGACCCCTGCGCAGCTCTAGTTCACCCTGGAGGTATTTTACACGCTGCTTCGCTCCCTTCCCCAGTCTGATCTCCCTCCACAGAGGGACCCTCTTTTCCCCAGCGCACCGGGCTGGCCCGCGGGGAAGAGCCCTGTGCTCTCGCTTAGGACACGCTGACTGGGGACAGAAGCCCCAGGGCGCTCGGGTTGGACCTGCCGGCTGCTCTGCTCGATGCACAGGGCACCGCAGCCAGGAAAGGACTTGCTAAAGAGGCTCCAGGACGTGCCAGCGTCCAGGAGCATCCTTCGTGTTGCAAGAGCTTGTTTCAGCCCAGGTCCATCACGGCTGGAGGGAGATACCTCGGAGGCTCCGGGCTCCATGCCTGGCTGCTGGTACTGCAGCTGTTCATGCCTCCAACACATCTGGACTGCCTCCCAAACAGCCCAGTGCTCCCAGCACGTCTTTCACGTGAATGAACCAGAGCGAGCTGGCAGCTCAGCCCCCACGACCAGCTCTGCCCTGCGCCCCCAGAAGAGCCCGGTCGCCCTTCGCAACGGGCTGAACCTCACCTTGAAACCATCAAGGCAACACCTCACAGAGGAGAAGCAACAGTTAACACGGCACAACACGGCTGCTGTGCTTGCTCCAGTCCCCCTGCCTGGCCCATTTTGGTTATCTCCGTTCACAGGAGGGCCAGAGGAGGAGGAATGGCAGGTAACACAGCAGCCCCACGCGCCAGGGGCCACTGGGGACCTGCAGCTCTCCTCCGTGGGGCAGCTCTGCCCCGGCCTGGAGGAAAGACGAGGGGCAGTGCCCTCGCTGCAGGGAGCTCTCCCTGCCCTGCCCTGCCATCAGGCTGGGGAGAAAAAAAACATCTTTTCAGGAAAAACTGAGTCAGGGAGAAACAGCGGATGTAAAAACCATATTAACAGATAGATTCTCCTCCCTTTCTGCGCTGTGGGGCCAAGAGCTCCAGGCGAGGAGCCCGGAGAGTGGCAGGGAGGGGTGGCAAGAGCCGTCGGCCAAAGGGCCATTGGGAAGAACGGAGAGCAGCAGAGGAGTGAGACTGGAGAGGGTCTCGTGCAGGCAGACCCCTTCTGGGCACCGTTTCCCCTGGGAGCGGTGTCCCAGCAGCAACCAAGAGCAGCTTCAACTGCTGCACGACTCGCTAAGAGCCCGGGTGGCTCCGTGGCCCCCCCGCAGCTTCTGAGACCCCTCCTCTGCTGCAGAGGTGCCCATCAGCAGCACGTCCAGCCTCCTGCAGACCAGCCTGGCCTCAGGCTGCAGGACACTGTGCTCCGCAGCAGAACAGACCCATGCCTCCCCCCACCCTGAGCCATCCCCGAAAGCCAGGCTGTCCTGGTTCTCCAACCAGGGCAGACCCAGAAAGGCACAGGTGGTGGGAGAAGTCTAGCCCAGGAGGCGATGGCATCCTCCGAGCAGCAGCCAGCTCCTCTTTCCAGACAGATTCCCTGGAGAGAAAGAGAGAGAAAGAAAGAGAGAGAGAAGGAAGAGCCCCGCGGTACCCGCTGCCCCACGGTACCTGCGTCTGTATCCTGTTGAGACCCCTGAACCACAGGATCTGCCCGCGCCGCAGCTCCATTTCAGCGTGGTCGATCTCATCCACGTCTTCGGGCAGCTCCTCCTCTGGGATCTCCTCCTTGGTGATGCCGTGCCCAGCTTCCTTCAGGAACTTCAGGTGGCTGGTTGGGACAGTGCAGATCAGCTGGAGAGAGGCGGGGAGAGAGCAGCTCCTTAGCCTGCAGGCTATGGCGGCACGGAGCCCACCGCCAGCCTCGACCAAGGGGGGGCATTCCTGCAGCGAGCTGCCAGGGACGCAGCCGAGAGATGCCAGGATGCAGCCGAGAGATGCCACCGCTGGATGGATGTGCCCCGCTGCAAGCAGGGTGGGAGCGAGGAGTAGATTAGCAACCTCCTCTCCTCACTGCTGGCACGGTACCAGGATGGAGCATC
Organism: Anarhynchus alexandrinus; assembly: GCA_008711295.1. Taxonomy (NCBI): domain Eukaryota; kingdom Metazoa; phylum Chordata; class Aves; order Charadriiformes; family Charadriidae; genus Anarhynchus; species Anarhynchus alexandrinus. The sequence continues at coordinate 331,832 of VUYV01000439.1, forward strand.
ACCCCCTTCCAAAGCTGCCTTGGATAAGTTCTGGGGAGAGCAAGGGCAGCGAGGCAGCGGGGAGGGAAAGGCAGGCTGGGCTGCGAGCACGCCGTGGCATGGAGGCACGTGGTATGTTTTTCAGACTGGCTCTTACCTGGCCCCAGAGGAGCTCTCCCACTCCGATAAAAATACACCAGAACCACTGGCTCAAGGTGAGCCCGGAGCAGCTGAATGGCTTCCCACCAAACTCCACAATGATGATCTACAGCACAGGAGAGAACAAGTCACACACTAGCGAGCTCCAATGGCTGTGTGGCACAGCCATGGGATGAAAAGGTCCATGAGAGCCACACATCTTTCCTCCCCCTCCCTGGGATTGTGAGAGGAGCAAGGACCTCTCATCTAGGCTAGGAACTTTATGGGACACCAGAGGCACGCTGGCTGGCCAGCCCTGGCATCTCCCACCACACTCTAGACCCCAATATTCAGGTTTTGTGTCACCAAGAAGCTGCTGGAGAAGAATAAGGGGACAGGACAGAGCTGTAGGCACTGACTGCAGCAGACACAGGTCCTGCCCGCGTCATGGTCCCCTCCCAGCCCCACCAACTTATTCCCACGCTGTTTCTGCAGCTTCACCTGAGCTGCAAACGTCCCCAGCACCACTGTGCAGAAGATGGGGTTGCGGTAGATGGCCTCGAAGACGTTCCTCTCCCCGTGGATCTTGCGCGCGTTGATCTCGTTGAACAACTGCATCATGACAAAGGTGTTGAAGACAATGGTGTAGTGCTCGGTGGGTGGGGAGTGGAGTGGGGCATTTCGGCCACTGTCAATGTCGAAAAACTTCTCCCCTAAGCAGATGAGGGGTTATGGGAAGGGGATAGGGAAAGGCAGGGAAGAGAAGAGAAGATGAGATCCTGCTTCTTACTTCTGCTCTGCACCGGTGGAGGTGGAATTAGGATCCCAGGCTCTTGCTGAAGATCCCTTGACCCAGCTAGGGGGACCCCACACTAGCCCCACTGAGCACTTAGTTCCTTAAATATGTTGAAAACCTGCTGCCCTGGCTAGAACTGTCTCTGCACCCAGCGAGGTCTTGAGCAGACCCACAGCAATGTAAATCCTCTCCCTTAACACCCCTCCACTTTCCATCCATTATTAAATAAGCTCTGTCCTGGCCAATGTGGGGTCACCAAATGCCAGCTGAGAGCAAGGGTCCCCAACACCAGTGAGGAATGGGGGCTCACGAGGCAGTGCTGGGACTCTGCCCCTTTCCCTTTCCCCCCGCCGTTTCTCGGGGCCTCACAGCTCACCTGCAAAAAGCAGCGTGAAAATGATGGTTAGCTGGTACACCGCGTGGCCCAGGATGTTCTTCATCATGGTGCGGGAGATGAGCGGCTTGTTGCGGCCGTACGGCTTGCGCAGCAGCAGGGACTCGGACGGGGGCTCCGTGGCCAGGGCTAAGGAGGCGAAGGTGTCCATGATCAGGTTCACCCACAGCATCTGGACAGCCTTCAGGGGAGAGTCCTGCAAAGAGAGCAAGGAGAACATGTCATGCCACCGAGACCGCCCTCTCTTCACTCCCCGTTTCGCAGGAGCCTCCGCTCTCCTCCTGCCGAGCCCAACAGCCCCGTACCTGCGTGATACAGGCGCCCGTGAAGGCCACGATGACGGCCACGACGTTAACGGTCAGCTGGAACTGCAAGAACTTGGAGATGCTGTCGTAGACATTGCGTCCCCACATCACCGCCTTGACGATGCTGGTGAAATTATCATCCGTCAGGATGATGTCCGAAGCCTCCTTCGCCACATCCGTGCCTGCGATGCCCTTGAGGACCAGGGAGAAAGGGATGGGGTGAGTCACAGAGCAAGCTCACCATCTGCCTGGCTCCCCTTCTTCCCAGAAACAGCCCCGAGAGCCGGTGCCAGTCCTGCATTCCACAGCGCGTCCTGCTGCGGCTGCGCCAACGCGCCCGAGAGAGCGGAGGCTCCAAAGCAGCGAAGCCTTCAAGGACAGACCCCGGCTCGGCTCCAGAGCGGGGCTCGGAGTCAGCGCAGCTTTACAGCCTGTCGCTGTGGTGGCCCCAGACAGGGGCCACGGCGCAGCAAAGCTGGAGAACAGCTTGTAAGCATGGCTTGCTCCTCAGGCCGGGGAACACCAGCATCCCTGGCTGGGCATCTCTGCTGCAAGCAAGGGTTGGGAGCCACAAATGAGGGAGAGACTTCAGCGGCGTGAAGCCCCGGCACCTTCTGCCCCATCCGAGGGAGACGGCAGCCCCAGGGCTGCCCACCGCCTCCCCAAAGTCACCCGCAGCATCTCAGAAGGACATGGTTTGCTCTGCAGGAGCTGGGTTCGCTGCGTTTCTCACCGCCGGCACACAGAGGCGCTCGCTTTGCAGTAATTAAACACACCAAAGCGATGATGCCCGTAACCAGCCGGTTCCCTGGTGCTTTCCTGGAGAAGCTCTTGAGATTTGCAAGACCCGTCTCAGAGGGGAAACCTCTGGCTGCTGCAGGACATGAGCTTTGGGGCAAGCTGGACAGACCGGCCGAAGGTACCCTGTGTGCCGTTTGATCCCCACTCTCTGGAGACCTGAGGGCAGCGCAGCACCAGTGCCCAGCCCCCAGTGCCTGCCCTGGGTCTGATCCTGCACATGGGGCAGGAAGCCCCACTCTAACAGTCCCCAAGAGAAGACAACCTTCTGCTGTTGGTCCTAAAGGCTCCAGAATTGCACTTGGATATTTAACACCTTCATAAAAACCCCTGCTCCCCCAAAATTTCTCATTTACTCAAAGCTCGTAAGGCATCACCCAGCAGCTGGCTCCTGCTCATGAACCTAAACTTAAACAATTTACAGGAAACCCATTAAAACTGACAGGTTTATTTTCTTGCTTCTTTCAGACAGGGCAAAGAAAAGCAGCAAACCAGGAGATCAGAGTTCTTCACCGTAAATAAACTCCCCAAGTGAGTGCCAGCACCACGCTCGCAGCCTGGGCTGCCCGTTCCGAGCCTGGGTGAAGAACCGCAGGGATAAATCAAATCACGCTGACTTAGTGGCTTCCCACGGCTCTCCTGGACCCCACAGCTCAGAAAGTGGGGCCAGGCATGTCCCTGCTCTGGGTGCTCCGCAAGCGTCGTGTCACCTTCAGCTTGGCACGGTCCCTCCAGGTGGGACAGAGGAGCGCAGCCCTAAGCCAGGCTCTCCGAGGATTGCTCCCCATCAATCTTTTGCCAACAGCCCTACAAAGTTCACACGAGTTAAATCAAACCTCCAAAGAAAGTTTCTTTCTCTCTTTTTAAGCCATCCGGTAGATTTGGAAAAGAGTTTTGCCAGTCCAGAAATAATTTCAGTGTTGAGAATAACCAAGCGTGCCACTAGTTTCTCACCCCAGAGAACGAAGCCCCTCCCTGAAGGAAAACCCACTGCCCATCCGTACCATGGCAAACCCAACGTCGGCTTTCTTCAACGCTGGGCCATCATTGGTCCCGTCCCCGGTCACGGCCACCACCTGCCTCTGGTCACCAACGGTGCTGTCGATAATTCCTGAAACGGAGGCAAGCAATTCAGAAAAAATAAGCCCTAAGGGCAGGCTCCCAACATGGATTATGCTGCAAAAACCACAGAATGGTTTAGATTGGAAGGGACCTTAAAGCTCATCCAGTGCCACCCCCTGCCCTGGGCAGGGACACCTCCCACCAGCCCAGGTTGCTCCAAGCCCCGTCCAACCTGGCCTTGAACACCTCCGGGGATGGGGCAGCCACAGCTTCTCTGGGCAACCTGCGCCAGGGGCTCACCACCCTCACAGGGAAAATTTTTTCCTACTAAAACCCCTGGGCAGAGCAGGATGAGGCGCTGTGGTGAGGGGCAGCAGGCGGGGGAGCTGGTGGGCGCTCACCTTTCACAAGCGTGTGCTTATCTGTCGGGGAGGAACGAGCCAGCACACGCAGCTTGGGCCAGATCTTATCCAGCTGCTCCTGTTCTACCTGCAGGACAAGGCACATGTCAGAAAGGGAAGGGACCCCCCCAAAAAACCTTCTGCCCCACCAGGGAGCAAACCCCAAGTGGGACAGGACACCACCTTTGCTTCCAGACATCCCTGTGGCCACACTGGCTGAGGGTCCCGGCAAGCAGAGGGACCACTGTGTTTATCCAAGGAGAAGAGGAAAACCCAGCGGGATTCAGCACCTTATGCTGCTGGGGCTGTCAGAGAAGCTGCCCCCCCCCCCACCCCGCTGCAGAGTAGGACCCGGGGTGCTCTCCCACCTCTCCCTTCTCGTTGCGGATGAGCCGGTTGAATTCCTTCCCCTCCAGGCACAAGAAGTCCTCCCCCGGCAGCAGGATACCACACTTGGTGGCGATGGCGCGGGCGGTGTTGATGTTGTCCCCCGTCACCATCCGGACGGTGATCCCTGCACGCTGGCACTTCAGGATGGCATCTGGCACCTGGGGGACAAGGACGGAGCCAGGAGGGGGTCAGACAGGCAGGGCAGAGCACTCTGGTTCGGTACTGGGTATGCTGGGAGCCAGGCAGCTCCTCTTCCACCCTCCCTAAAAGGGTTTGGGGTCAGGAACCGGCATCCACATGTGGCTCAGCTCTGCTCACATGGGGGATGAGACGCTGAACTGAAAAATTCCCCCTCCAGAACCAGCTCAGCCATTTATCCCTGGGGATACGGGAAGCCACCAGGGACCGGAGAGGACGCCTGCCCCTGCTCCGGCACCGCAGCCCCCTGCCCCCGCCGCAGCTCCAGCCCCGCAGCCCCCTGCCCCCGCTGCGGCTCCAGCCAGACTCATGTGCGTGTCGGGAGCAGCTCCTCTGGCACAAACAGCGTGAGATCTTCCAGCCCCTGCCCCAAGGGGAAGGCAACCTCCCTGCCTCCTCCCCGTCACGCCACGGTGCCGCCAAGGCACAGCCCCGGGATCCATCACGATGGGGGCATTTTGTCCGCCCCCTCCGGCAGCACGTTGCTGCGCTAATAGGTTTATCTATTACGGAGCGGTGGGGGAAGAGGATATTAGTGAGAAATTAGCAAATTGAATCAATGGCCTCCAGAGCCGGTGCAGACGGGGCATCTGTAATGCAATTCCCAGACCCAGATACTTGAACATCTAATCAGGAAAGATGCAAGCAAGGCAGGAGCACGGGGGCAAGCTCCAAAATGTAATCAAGAGGCAGGTATCGGAGCGCTTATTGCATTAGCCCAGCTGCCTGCCAGGAACCAGCTAGATCAGCCCTGTCCCTCTCCAGCACCCCTCTGTCACCCCGACGTGGTGTCTCCATGCACCTTTCAACCGCGTGTGGAACCAGTCTGGGTTGTGCGCAAACCCCTGGTAGCAGCTGGGGGGAAAGTTTGGGGGAAACAGCCTGCCACCAGGTCATTTTCTCATAGAATTTCTGAGGTTGGAAGGGACCTTTAAGATCATCAAGACCAACCATTACCCTACCCTGACAAAACCACTTCTAAACCATGTCCCCAAGTACCACCTCTACCCTTTTTTTAAACACCTCCAGGGATGGCGAATCCACCCCCTCCCTGGGCAGCCTCTTCCAATGTTTGATAACCCTTTCTGTGAAAAAATTTTTCCTAATATCCATCCTAAACCTCCCCTGGCGCAACTTGAGGCTGTTTCCTCTTGTCCTATTGCCTGTTACTTGGGAGAAGAGTCCGACCCCCACCTCTCTACAACCTCCTTTCAGGTGGTTGTAGAGAGTGATAAGGTCTCCCCTCAGCCTCCTCTTCTCCAGGCTGAACACCCCCAGTTCCCTCAGTCGTTCCTCGTTAAGACTTGTCCTCCAGATAATTTTGCCCAGGTATGGGAGAGAAATGCCGGCAGCAGGGAGGTGGTTGCATTGGGCACTTCAGGGATGGATGCAGAGGAGCTGCTTGTGCTTTCGTAAGGGGCTCGTGGTCCTGAGCAGCCGGGAAAGGGGCTCCTGGCCCAGGAGTGGGGCTGGGGTGGAAGACAGGCAGGGCAGAGCTGGGGTTTGGTACCTCTGGCCGCACAGGGTCCTCTATCCCAACCACGGCGATGCAGGTCAGGTCAGACAGGATCTCGTTCTCGCTGTCCCAGTCTGGCTCAGCGTCAGCAGGGAAGTCACGGAAGGCCAGGCAGATGGTGCGCAGCCCGTGGCAGGCCATGGGCTCTATCACCTTCTTCACCATCTCATCCCGGTCCTTCATCTTGAACACCCGGGGGTCACCGTTCTTGTCCAGGATCCTGGTGCACCTAACGCAGGACCAGGATGGAGGGTGAGGGAGACCGGTGGTGGCACGCGCTGCCGGCTCAGCGATCCGCTCCCCATCACCCAGCTTCCCCATCTGCAAACTGGGAACCATCCCCCCTACCCACAGCTCCCTACAGCTTTACCAAAGCCACCCTGAGAAAGTCAAACACTTTGCACGGCAGCACCTCCTAATAATCACCTCCTCCCTGCTCCACATGAACACCTTTCACCCCACAGCCCCCCAAAACAGCTCCACGGTGCATCAAGAGCCTAAAGCCCACAGGAAGGGGAGAGGACTGGGGTAGCGAGGGAGGACGGTTACTTGCGGAGGATGATCTCGGAGGCTCCTTTGCTGTACATGCGGAAGCCGCCATTGCTGTTCTTCAGCACAGTGCTCATGGACTTGCGCACCGAGTTGAAGGTGTAGACCTTGTAGAGCTTCTCCTCTGGTACTTCGTTCCGCACAGCCTGGTAATCCTGCTTCAGGTCCAGCACGAAACCCAGCAGGGCGCACTCCGTCTTGTTCCCCACTTGCCGGGGTAGACCCGCTTGCTTCTCAGGTGGCTGAAGGAGAAGAAGGGAAAGGAAAAGCAATGCCAAACCTCAGTATGGCAGGACGGGAGCTGCAGGGATGGCCGATGGTGGGAAGGCCACAGGACACAAGGTTGTGCTTCTCCAACTCACCAGGATCTTGGATGTGTAGGCGGAGTTGATGGCGACACCGTTGACTATGAGGTCCAGGATCTTGGGCAGGATGGCATCGGGGTCGGGGATCTGGCGGTAGTGGGTGTCCCCCACGTAGGCCTGCACCACGGTCATGCGGTTCATGGTGAGCGTGCCCGTCTTGTCCGAGCAGATGGCGGTGGCATTGCCCATGGTCTCGCAGGCATCCAAGTGTCTCACAAGGTTGTTGTCCTTCATCATTTTCTGCAACAGGCACCAGGACCCAGAAGGTTAGAGCCATAAGCCTGAATTTCCCCATCATGCCCCCAGCGATCCCACTGCATCATGGTCTCACCTTCACGGAGTAAGCCAGGGAGATGGTGACCGCCAGCGGGAGCCCTTCAGGCACAGCCACCACCAACACGGTGACACCGATGATGAAGAACTTGACGAAGTACTGGATGTAAATGGGGGTGCACTCCGCCAGCCAGGGCCGCCCCTGCACCCCAAACGTGTCGATCACGAAGTACAGCACCAAGATGATGACAGTGATGGCCGACATGATCAGCCCTGGGGGAAGAAGAGGCAGAGTGGCAGGTGAGGGGACGCAGGGGAAGGGGACAGCCTTCTGGGAGAGCTCTGGGACGACAGCTCGTGCCGGGCCACCGCCACTCACCCGCCTTCCCAATCTGGACTGCCAGTCGCGTGAGCTTCCCTTGCAGCACTGACTTCTCCTTCTTGGGCACCTTCACCTTCTTCTTCTCCTTCTCCTCATTTTCCACCCCTTCCTGGCTCTTCAGGGGCTGAATCTCTAAGGCCACACCATCCTGAGTTTTAGCTACAGCCCAGGGCAAAATAAGACACCACGTGTGAATAGGAGAGAGACCAGGAAAACCTGTAGGACACCACTGAGAAAGATGGTGGTGAGAGAGAGAGAGAAAACCCAGAACAAGAACCATTCCCGACAACACACGCATCCGAGCGCACGGCAACCTCGTGTCCCGGGGCCCTGCCACCTCTCTATGGGGCAGTTCTCTGCCATCTACCCCAGCCCCATGGATAAAACATCCTCAGAGCCGACACTGGCGATGCGACCCCTGCGTTGGTCACACCTCTAAGGCAGCGCTGCAAGAAACCCTCTGGCCAGGCGTTGGGGTGGAGGCAGGTCTCTTCCAGCCTCGCCCGAGGGCTGCTTTACGCCCTGCAGCAGACGGGGAGCACTTCGGGCTGACCCCAGAGAGGCTCCGGTCACCCACATCCCCTGATGAGCATTCCCTGCTCTGCGTCCCGCTCCTGATGCCGCCTCTGCAGTGCCCTGTGGGCAGCTCAGCAGGAACCACTTGCCAGGGGAGCGATCGAGGGGGTGAGATGGAGGGGGGACGGTTAGAAATTTGGATGAAGATTGAAGAGGAGGGAGCCAGCTCCTTGAACCCCAACCCTGAGCCATCCGGCACGTTTTTGAGGACCCGAGGCAGCCAGGCTCTCACAGCTGCTCTAACTGGTCCAGTCCAGCTGAAGGTCTGCACCGGGGAGACCCAGCGTGACTGGAGGATGGGAAGAGGGACGGGACCGCTTCCCCGCCCCCCAAGACGTGCTTCCTCAGCCGTCGGGGCTGGAGGAGCAGTGGTGACCCCATAACTGCCCATGGCTGCCCCGGGACTTGTCCTTTCCTGGCTGCCACCGCTCAATGGCTTGAGACACCCCGGAGCTCACGGCCGCTCCACATCGGACACCTCCACGGTTACGACAGACCCGACACGGACAAAACAAGCACCCGGACACAGTCTGACGGGAAGGAGGGAAACTCAAACTGCTGAGAGGAGAGAGAAAGAGAGAGAGAGAGAGGTGGAGAGAGAGGTGCAGAAATGGGCTTCTTCCACAGCCTGCAAAGAACAGTGTGAGAAACACTGGCGAAGAGACGCTCACGGAGTCGAGGCCATGGGAGGAGAGGGTGCAACCATCGCGTTGGCCAGGCCCTGTGGGACATTTCATCCCGGGAACGGCGTGAGGGGACCCATGTCTCTTCCCTGAGCCATGCCCAAACACAAGCTTCGCACAGGGATGACTTCTGGGGGACACAAGGGCTTCAGAGCCACCAGGTCACAGCTGTAGCTCTTGTCAACATGGATGAAGTCTGCCCCGAGAAAGGGATGCTCTGCCAATGGTCTGGGTTGCTGGAAGAGCCCTGTCCTCCCAGCACAAAGGCTTTGCCCCAGGCAGGGGCAAGTTGGCCACGGGGGAAGCTGGCCCACCCCATCCCAGCTATGCACAGCCCCGTGGTGGGGTGCCGGAGGGCACCGCAATGCCGTGCCGGGGCCACTGGCCACAGGACCGTTGCACCCTCTCCCAGGACAACGAGGCGAGAGTCCCGCCGGAGCAGCAAAGAGCACAGACTGATGAGAAGAAGGAAGGAAGGAAGGAAGGAGGAATGCTCGGTAGTTAGTGTGGTGCTGGTTCAAAGGATGGAGAGGCTGGTTACCTTTGTTGCGATTTTCGGGGGCTCCGGTTTTTTTACCTGTTCAAAGAGAAAAAGGGTGGAGGGCTGAGCACATGGACCCAACGTTCACCGTCCGGCTGGTGGGACAGCCTGGGGCCGGCCCCGCTCCCAGGGGCCGTGCGCTGCTCCAGCGGCATCCACGTGCAGCGCTCAGCACCCTGCGGTCACCCTCCGGCCACCACGCCTGCCTCGATCCACGGCTCACGGCACCAGGGAGGCTCCAGAGCTCCCCGACTCCCCCAGGTACCCCTGTCCCCAAGGCTTCAGACTTCCCCACCTGCAAAGCACCCGCTACGACCCCTGTCAGCGCTTCAAAGGGTGCCAGTGGTGTCTCAGACCCCCCTGGGGAGAAGAAACCATAAATGGAGCTCAACGTCCGTGCAGCACGTGCCAAGCACCAGTGCTCGCTGCCTCCCAGTGCCACGGGGCGCAAACGGATCCACCCGGGAGGCGCAGACTTGCCCCTCACCGTGGGCAGCACTATGCCCATAGTGGGGGGCTCTGCCCCCCGTGTCTGTGGTGGGCAAGGTCTGCACATGGGGGTCCCCCAATGTGCCTCCACAGCACGGGAAGCACAGTGCTGCTGCAATCTACACCAACCTTGGGCAACAATGAGTTTATGTACCTTCCCTCCATCATGCCCCAGCGCCACGGTGGGGGACGAGCCGGTGTAGCCCCCTGCCCCACTTCGCTCCCCAATCGGGGGCTGCAAGGCACAGAGCTGGGTTTGCTGCGGGGCTGAGCGACAGAGCTGGAAGGCTGGGAAGACACGGAGCGCCGTGCCTGGGCTCCCGGGCGAGCTGCCGCTCAGTTCCAACAGCGGCACCGTTCCCACGTCTCACCCTGCACTCCCACCTCCGAGCTGGCAGCTAAACCCCAAGAGCTCCGCAGCCACCGAACCCCAGCGATGCGAGCCAGCCGCCCGCCCGCCCCGGGAGAGCGGAGCTGGAGAGAAACCCAGCGCACACGCGGCCCGGAGCCGCGACGGCTGCCAGGAGAGACCCGGCAAGCTTCTCCCCGCCTGGCATCGCCTCCCGGGAAGGGCTCCCCGGCACAGGGACGCCTGCGATGCCAGCCGGCGGCTCGCTCCTGCCAGCTCCTCGCAGCTGCTCCCAGTGAGCCCAGACCTGCTGAACAGGGGTGCGGGGACACGGGGGAGAGCAGGAGCTTCCCAAGCCTGGCTTGTACTGATGCTGGCTTTCAAACTGGTATGGGAGCTGCCACCGAACATCAAGATGTGAGAGCCAAGGCAGGAAAGGAACCGAGCCCCAGCATGGTTTGGAAGACCTCAGCCCACCTGGCTGCTGTCCTACCCTCCATCCCCCAGCACACAACCCCTCCTCTCCCTCTTGTCATCCTCTGCACCTCGACTCCTTCCCCAGGGAGCTCAGGGGACGCCAGCAGAGATCTTCAGCCAAGTCCTCAAGGTTCTGGATGGGCTACCAANGCTGGTATGGGAGCTGCCACCGAGCAGCAAGATGTGAGAGCCGAGGCAGGAAAGCAACCGAGCCCCAGCATGGTTTGGAAGCCCACCTGGCTACTCTCCTACCCTCCATCCCCTGGCACGCAACCCCTCCTCTCCCTCTTGCCATCCTCTGCACCTCGACTCCTTCCCAGGGAGCTCAGGGGATGTCCCCTTCCCCAGGGAGCTCAGGGGAAGCCAGCAGAGATCTTCAAAGTCCTCAAGGTTCTGGATGGGCTACCAACATCCTGCGGACAACCAGGACTCACCTTCCCACCACGGGGCGGGCAATGAGCACCGTGCCACGGCACCGCAGGGCATCGCTATCAGCCACCTTCCCCTCTGAGCCTTGACCCCCCCCCCCAACCCTGCAACTCCAGGCTGGAGAAGAGAGAGTTGGAGCCGTGTCCGAAAGAGCTGGCGAGCAGAGGTCTGGGTGCACAGGGGGTTTTCCTCAGGCAGCACGGTCCCCGGGCTGTGGGCGAAGGGACTGCAGGGGGGGATCCCCCCCACCGCCTCAAGAGCTCACCGTACCTGCCTGGGTCACCGGCACTAACACACCACCGCGTCCCACGGATGTGGGTGTAGCTTGCCGCACACCGGTGGATGCTTCCCAGGAAAGGGAGAAAGGCAAAAGGAGGGAAAAAGCAGGTTCAGTGGATCTCCTCACCTTTCTTCACCTTCTTTTCCTCATCGCCTTCTCCCGCTCCCAAGAGAGTGAAGATGATTCCCGTCTGGGAGTTGATACCCACAGCCGTCACCACCATCCTGCCGGAGCCCTCCATCACGTGGGTACCTGGCACAGCAGGAAGGCCACGGTGAGACAGGACACTGGCACACCATTCCCATCTCCTCCACAACACTGGGACACAGGGCTCAGGAGCAACCACGTCTCCATCACGGCACAAACCCAGCCCGGCCCTGCAGTGACCATGCAAGAGCCGCCTGCGATCCTCACCCGACAGCAGCATGGGGTCTTTATCCAGCGATTTCTTGACTTGGTCTGACTCCCCGGTCAGCGAACTCTCATCTATTTTCAAGTCATTGCCTTGGATCAGGATCCCGTCTGCTGGCAAGAGGTCACCTAGGAGAGGAGCAAAGAGCGGGGTGAGCCCCAGCCCGGGCAGCCGCAGCTCACCCCTGCCCGCCTCGTCCCAGGAGGAGGCTTCGTGTCTCAGCAAAAGGACTCAAAACTCAGTCTCAGACCAAATCTAGAGGGCGGAGAAGCAACAGATGGGTCTTATAAGATGATATTCAATAGCTCCAAAATCTTCACTGATGTACGAAAGCATCCGTTATTGAGAACGTTTGCTCAATCAGTGCTTCCCCCATCTGGTTTTACTGAATCAACACCACATCCTTCCCAAAGCCTCCTGCTACATCCAAACCGTTACACGATCCCATCATCCACCCCCCGAGGAAGGAGAAAGCCCTATGTGAAAATGAACACCGTGTTGGACCAATCTCCTTCCTGACAGGAGCGGAGCATACCCTCTGGTGAACAAGGAGCAGGACCTGGTTTAGCCCAAGGGCTACATCTCCTTGCTAAGGAGATGTTCACCAAGAAGGACATGGTTGTGAAAATGAATCATTTTTGGAGAGCAGCATGTCGCTAAAGCAACCCAAAGCTGTGTGCAGAGCCTGGCTTAGCTCTGCCAGCCCAACTCCGGGCTGGCAAGCAGCAAGGTGAGTGGATCTCCATCACCCGCATGGGAGCATCTCCCATCGCTCTTGACCACAGCACACTGCAAAAGAGAGTAACTGGAGGAGCCAACGCTTCCCCTCAAGGCAAAAGGGCTGGCAAAGCAGAGAGGAGGAACCGCCAGGCTGCCGAGGTGGAGGGACAGACCCCAGCCACCGCCACCTCCACTCACCGTACTTGATCTGCGCGATGTCTCCCACCACGATCTCGGCCACCGGGATCTGAATCACCTGCCCCTTGCGGATGACCGTGAACTTCTGCTCCTGCTCGATGCGGCTCTGGAGGCCCCGGAATTGCTTCTCCTTGCTCCAGTCATTGAAGGCGGTCACCAGCACCACAATGATCACCGAAAACAAGATAGCCGCCCCCTCGATCCAGCCAGCCTGCGACTCGCCCTCGTCCTCCACGCCGCCTGCTGACTGGCCGCACACTGCAGTCGGAGGAGAAGACTCATTTGCACAAGACACCCGCTTCCCTCTGAGTAACACGCTCAGAGCAGAGCTGGAAGACAGTTACTCCTCCCTCCTCCTCCCTGAGCTGGTCCAAGGGCTTCCCCTGCTCTCAGGAGAGGGTTTTTACATCCCTGGAGGCATTTGGTTGTGGGTTGGTTTTGGTTTTTTTTTTTTTACCTCCTCTTTTTTTTTTTTTTTCACTTTTCATTTTTGGCAGAGGTTGGGCTGAGGGAGCCGGGACAACTGGCTTCTATTTCCAGTTGCAGCACCCAGCCCTCTCTCGCCTGCGTGACCCTCGCGTGAGTCACCGTCTCCTTGCATCTCGGGATCCCTGCCCCTGCTCCACTCCTCCAACCATACAGAGATCCAGGGCCGGGGAGGAGAAACTTGCCCAAGGCCGTTGCTCGTGGGGTGTCACGACTGGGACGAGCACTCTCTGGTTGGGGGGAGGTACCAGGGGACAAACAGCCTTGTCCCTCCATGCCCAAACCAAAAGAGAAGGCCCATGGGACCTGGGGAGCCACCAGAGCACATGGACCCTCTTGGCCTTTGAGCACCCTTTGGGGGAGCAGCTCCGAGCCATGCCACAGTGCCGGCTGTGCCCAGACACAGCCACCAGTGCAGGTCCCTGGATGGAACCATGCCAAGGACCCCAAGGATGGGGAGAAGTCACCACCTAACGGGTGGGCAGAAGTAGCTCCATCTGCACCAGGGTGGAGGGACCCACAAGGTGACCTTCCAGAGACAGCACCCCAAGCCCTCTCCTGCAC
>VUYV01000439.1:357046-368962 GCA_008711295.1 Anarhynchus alexandrinus
GGGGGGGGTGGGGGGGGGGAGGGGGGGGGGAGAGGAAAAAAGGGGGGGGAGAAGAGGAAAAAAGGGGGGGGAGAAGAGGAAAAAAGGGGGGCCTGAGCTCCTGCCCCCAGGTAGACTGTGAGCAGAGCAGCCGTCACAGCCCTCCCGTCCCCGGACAGGGGTGAGCAATGGGAGACGGCAACTCCTCCCCGGTCACCCCATGTATTAAAACCATTAAAAAAAAAACCAACTGATGGGGTCCAAGGTGAGAGCGGCCCCCCCACCTTGCCCAGCACTACCTTAACCGAGCCCCCCCGCGCTGAGCACCCCCCGCTGCTCTCCACCTTAAGATGGCCCACGGGGCCGGTGCCAGCTCAGCTCCCGAGATGCAGCGGGCATGCGGCTGTAACGCCCGGCCCTGGACGTGTCCCGGTGCCTGGAGCAGCCTGGCAGCGATGCCCTCCTGGGGGGGCTGAGCCCTCCCGCTCCGGGGACAGACACCTCCCCACCAGCTCCGTTGCATCCCAGCCGGGAGGAAGCGGCAGGATGGATCCCATCGCTCCCCCCTCCCCAATTTCTCCTGCGACTGCACCCCGCGGATGCAGGGAGGGGACACGCTGGCAGGGTATCCCCATCCAGCCGTGACGGGGCAGCAGGATCCTGGGATCTCCCGTCCCGTCCCCCCCCCCGACGGCCTCCCCGAGCCCAACCCATGCGGGAACGCTTCCCGCCCAACGTCTCCGGCGGGACGGATGGAAAATATGGCTAACTGCCGCGGCTTGACTCATGCCGGCGCCAGGGCCGGGGAGGCACGGCGTGTGCCGCGGGCAGGCGGGACAGGCACACACACGTTCCCGCACGAGGATGCGGGATGCTGCCGCGGGGCACGGGAGGTTGCACACGTGGCTCTTCCAAACCCCACGTCCCCCACCCCTACGGGAATACCCCCAGAGCTGCTCCCCACCCTCCTGGGGCAACTGGGGAAGAAGAGGGCTTTCAATTTATCTGTGCTGCCACGGGGAAGAGCAGGAGCCGTGGGCACGTAACGCCAGGGATGCACTGCGGGTCCTGGCCGGGGCCACTGCAGGGCCTGGGGGGCACCGATTAGCGGAAAATTGGATTAGAAATTTTGGATGGAGGCCACAAGTGACAGTAGGAGAACAAAACCCCCGTGCGGTCACCGGTCCCCGATTAGAGGGGGGGCACCGCAGCCCGGGAAAGCTGCTTTTGGGTACCAAAGCCTTCAGCCCCCAAAGCGAGCTCCTCGCCCCGGCTCGGGAAGGAGGTGGCAGCCCCAGGAGCCGCTACCGCCAGCGGGTGAGTCAGGGCGGTGTTTGCTGACACTTGTCACCCAGGGGAGACCGGGAAGGGAGACGCTTTAATTGGTGAGTCACCGAAGCCGCCTGTGCTTCACCGCCGTCGCCACCGCCCCACTCCCCTTCCCGACCCACTGCGGGGATGGGGCTGAGGGAGGAGGTGGGAAGCCAGTGCCCAGAGAGCCCCCCCCAGCACCAAAGCTCCTTTAGGGAGCAGCCCAAGGGGTTGGGGTCCACCAACAGCTTTCAAGGGCAAGAACCAGAGTGGCAGGTCCCAGCAGACCCCCACACCGATGCTGGGGAGACCCTCTCTGAACGAACACTGGCATGGAGAGATCCCACCCTACAAGGACAAATCACCCGAGGGACCCCTCAGGGTGAAGGCAGCCCCCGGGGGGGAACTGTGGCCAGCATCTGGCTGCCCCATCCCTGGAGGTGTTCAAGGCCAGGTTGGATGGGGCTTGGAGCAACCTAGGCTGGTGGGAGGTGTCCCTGGATGGTCTTCAAGGTCCCTTCCCACCCAACCCATTCTGTGATTTGCCCTGTGGGGACAGTGCCAGGCTCAACCGATGACAGCCAATGCTGCAGCACAGACAGAGGAGCATCAGCACCGAGGGGCAGGAACCGCACGCACCCAGATGGGATCAAACCGCTCCAGACACTGCCCATAATGGGCTGCTGGATTTTACGGTGGGGCAGGAGGTCTGGGGGACTCCCCGGGCAGGCTCTGCTGTGCCAGCAGCCCCCTCCCACGATGCCCAGGAGGAGCACAGGGCCACGTGCTCCCTGCCCGCATGGGGCAGGAACTGTGCGCCATCCCAGCGGGATAACGAGCGGAGGGATAACGAGCACGGGGCCGGGCACAGACATCTGCACAGGGGCTGCCTATTGCTGCGACACACACCCAGTGCCCGCACACGCGGCGGAGCCCCATCTCATGCCCACGGGTCCAGCGAAGCTCCCGGGCTTTGGCCGGGCAGTGCCAGCTCGGGGAGGGGGTCTGCAGGCAGAGGGGGGCTCGGGGCCAAGTCTGAGTCAGCCCCAGCTCTCCACCATAGGGCTTCCCAGAGGGAAACAGCCCCACACCACCCATGCCAAGCCATAGCTGGCATCCCCCAGGTTGCATATCTTTCCCTAAACCCCGGCTGGGGCATCCCACCTGCAAACACAACCTGAGCTCACCTGCGCTGCACTCCCCGGGGCCAGCGGCCACCCGGGCACCCCACTCGCCATCGCCCAGGCTTTGCCCACATCCAGGCAGGGGACACGGTCCCGGTTTGCAGCTTCCCGACCTGCCGGGGTTTCCCTCATTGTGGCACCGTGGCGGTGTCACACCGTGTGTCACGCTCTCGGGTAGGTGCCCTTGGAGAGCCCCAGCACAGCAGGATCCAAATGTCCTGCTCTGATGGGGTCGGACGGAGGTGCCACAGGCTGCCTTGGGCTTTCAGTCTTCCTAAAAACCCAAACTTGTAGGGTATAACCTCTTTTTGCCCTCTGTGCTCAACAAGACGAGGTTTGGGACCGGCAACAAAGCTCACCTCCAGAGCGAGAGGGTGAGACAGGGATATGCTGTGGGTGTGGGATACAGCGATGCCAACCAGTGCCCGAGCAGCACTGGGATGGATGGGCAGCCCTTCGCCTCACCCTCAGCAAGAGCCGTCAGGCCAAGGCAGAGCCTTTTGGGTTCGCTTCCCCCCCTCCCCTCTCCTCCCACCCCCAAAGGAGCTCGCTCCCAGTTTGGCAGGGCCAAACACATTGTTTTGCGACCTGGACTTGGTATTTCCACCGGGAGTCCCCCCCCTTCTCTAATGACATCCCGATATTGTCTCCCCTTCCCGGTCCCACTCACAGCTGGGAAACATGCTAATCCCCAGCTAACGGCACTAATAATAACCCGCAAGTTTTCAGAGCCGAGGCGCAGCCACGTCCCCCATCCCACACAGCCGCCGTGGGGCCGCATCCTGCCAGCGCTGTTCCCAGCCCCAGGTAAACCCTCAGTGCTGTAAACACGGGGGGGTCTCTCCCCCCTATACCTCTTTTCATGCCAAGGAAGGGGTGCATCGCCACGCAAAAGCACCCGCAGCCACCCCACACTGGGAGTCCCAGTGCCTACCCCTTGATACAGGGGTCTGGAAAGGCCATCCGGGACCACGGGGAGGAGAGGTGACACCTTTCCACCAAAGCCTCCCAAAAGTGACCCGGCACCCACAGGCAAGCATCGCTGCCACCACTCGAACCTGCGATGCTCAGAAGCACTCAACCAGGTCTCACACTCCCACAGCCGCTCAAGAAGCCCTACAGATCCAGGGGAAGCCCAAGTGGCATCTCCCTGTCCCCTTTGGGGACGTGCTGCCCGTCCCCCGGCTGAGATGCTAACACCCCACACAGGAGCTCCGAGAGCATCCCGGCCACCTCCCGAGTGCGCTCCAACCTTTACACTCCCCTTCACCCGCACCCCACGCAGCCCTGCCGTTAGCGCTGTAAATCATTAAACCGGGGAAAGGCTGGTGCTGACCTGTGGGGCAGCAGCTTGGCTGCGGACACGAGCCCCCCCTCCTCCTGCCCCGCACCCCTTTTATGCCCCATCAGCTGCTCACCCCTGCCCGCATCCCGCCTCCGCTCCATCCTCCCAGGGGATGCGGGGCTCCGGGCTACGCCTCGGGGGAAGCCCCAGGGAAGATGCTGCTCTTCTTTTTTCTTTTTTTTTTTTTAATTCCTCCTTTTCTGCCCTAAATGATCATTTTATTAAGACGCAGGGAGCCATCTCCCATGAAGCTCGCGATGGAAGCGACGGGACCGCGCTCTGAGCTCAGCCGGGAGAGCTATCTGAGCCATCACCCTCCAGCCCCCGGCTTGAACCCTGCACGGCCCCAACCCAGAGGCACCGGTCGGACCCCAGCGGGTGGTCCCACCTTGCAGACCGCAGGACGGCCGCTTACCTTCAACTGGCGACGTCTTCAACCTCTTGCAGACATTCTGCACGCCACCGTAGGAGTCATTGAGCCGGGCAACTGCCTCAGCGCTCCTCAGCTCCATGAGGTTCCTGAGCTCCACCACGGAGCAACCAAAGTCCCCCTCATGGTTGCCTTCGGCAACCGAGTTCCCGGGGTGGTGGTCGGCCACGTTGTTCGTCATCTTGCCGGCGCGGTGGCGGCGACGCCGGCTCGCGGCTCCTGCAGCGCCTTCCCTCGAGGGTCCGGCGGGGGGATGCTCGGGGCGGCCCCTTCCCTGGGGGCTGCCCGGGTGAAGCGGGTGCCTCTAACCGAGCCCAACTTCTCCGGATAAAGGTGTAAACAGGATGTGCATGTTACCGCGGAGGCGACCTTAGCAACGACCAGCGTGCATCTCCCGCAGAAGGAGGAGGGCTCCCTGGATACCACAGCAACTGGAGCTGCAAAAACAAGGATGGGAAACAAAAATACCGGCGTTAGAAGGTCTGCTAATAAACACACGTGCCCCACGGGGCGGGCGAGCGGGAGCAACGGCACCCGAGGGTGGGCACCCACCAGAAAGAAGGCGGTTTGGAGGTGCTGGCTTGTTGTTGACCACAGGGGTCAGCGTGATTTGACCAAAAAAAAAAAACCCCAAACCAACAACGGGATGAGCAGAAAGTTGACCTCGCAGGGAGCTCAGATGGGTTCGGCACGGACTGGGGGTATTTCACGGGCGTTCGGCCACGCCGCGGGGAAAACCGGCAGCAGCAGCTCCGGCAGCGCGCGGGGCCGGGCAGGAAGGGCGCCCAGGTGGTTCTTCGCTCAACCCCCAGCTGCCCAGCCCAGAAAAACGCTCCCATTCAGTTTGGTTTAAAAATACATCGCGGCAGTGGAAAACAGCTGCTTCCTCCGCCGGCCGCCGGCCCAGGGCGAGAGCGCCGGCTCGCCGCGCTGCCAGCAGGTAAGCAGAAGCATCCCGCCGAGCCAGCCGGCACTGACGGAGAGGGGCTCGCAGCACCCGGCCGACTTTTAATCAGCGGAGAGACTCGGCAGGAACCAGAGAAGCTACTAAAACCTGCACGCTTCTCTAAAATGAAGAGGCTTTTGCATTAATGACCCTTTCGGAGCGTGTCTCGGGAAGCCCTCTGTTATCCTGCTGGCAAGCTCTCGCGCCGTCCCCTCGAAGGCAGCGAGCGGGTTCCCCGCCTCGGCTCTCGCAGCCCCAAACTGCTGCCAGCCAGGTTACACCCCAGCCCTGCCAGCGAGGGCAGGCGAACCCCAAAACCGCTTCAACCGGCAAGACTCAAGCACCGCGGCCAGGCAGGGACCACAAGCATCCCACAGCCCGCTCCCCTTCCCCGGCAGTTTGGGGTCTGGGGTCCCCCCCTGGCATCCCGGGCAGAGGACGGGCGTTGGGGACATGGAGGGAGCAGGGGGAGCAGCACGGGCCGGAGGGGGAAAGGGCTTTCTCTCGCCCAAGGTGCCCTCCGGCTCTGTTCCCAAGCTCAGACGCTGGCAGCGATGCTCCCAGACACCTCTCCAGCACTACAGAGGTGAAGTGGCTGCATGAGAGGCTCTTCACGGAGAGAAAATAAAACCTTTCCTTAGTGCAATATAAATGAATAGGGGAATGGCCACAAAGGCAGCATCAGCACTGAGACAGAGGTCCAGAGGTGGCAGAGCAAGCGGCCAGAGAGGTCAAGCGGCCAGACAAGAATGGGAGAAAGGAAGGAAAACACCCATCACTGCATCCTGGGAGCACACGGGGTGCACCGACCCTCGCAAACCCACGAGATGGGCTCCAGACCATCATGGGGGCATCCCAGCACCACCCCACAGCAAACAACCCCCATTCCAGCCCTGCTCACCCCAGCTCTGCAACCCCCAGGGTGGCCAGACCCCCAAAAAAGTAAAGCACCCCTCCCTGCACACCCGACCCCGCGCCTGGCCCCTGCGAGCAGCTCCCCTCCCTGCCTGCAACACCCAGGGCGGCTCTTGGCTTTATCAGGAGGTGACAGGCACCAACCGAATCTCAGGGACACCAGCGATGCCGCCGCCACGGGAAGGTCCCATCCACCAGCCGCGGGCGGCAAAGGGATGGGGAGCGCAGGGACAGGTTCCCCCCGCGGCATCGCCGCGGCTCCAGGGGCACCCAAACTCACGCCCTGGGGACAGAACACTGCCGCTGCCCCAGAAAAGCGGGAGATCACCGGCACCAGCTCGGACACCAGCATCCTTGGTCCATGTCCCAGTCCGGTCACCCCGCTGCTCCTCGGGGAGCCGAGCTCATCTATCATTTAAAGGCACGAAAGCTGCCGGCAGCGGGAGGTAGGAGATGGCAGGGCCAATTAAGCAGACTCCTGCTGATCAAGAGGAAAAAAAAAAGATAATTCCCCCCCACCCCAATACACTAATTTTTTTTCCCTTTCATAGCAACTAACATCTTCTGAGGAGAGCTCAGAGGTTAAGAGAAAGAGAGTTAATTAATACTGTAACGGTCTAGTCCGTAATTACCCCTAAAGGAGCCTACGGGGCACCGATCATCACCACCAGCCCGAGCCCAGCCACGAGGCTCCTTCCCTCCAGCAGCGCCGGCTCCGGGGACTTGCTCCACCAGTCACAAAGAAAGGAGGAACCGTGGCTGGGGAAGGCTGTTAACATCTGCTTTGAGCGTCCTCCACCAGCCCCAGTTTGGGGTCAGAGACCCATTCCTGACCCGTCTCTGCCCCATCCCAGTGGCACAGGACAGTCTCCCGCGCTCTTGGCCAAGCTGGGAAGGATCCCTTAAGGCTTCCCTAACAGCTAACGCTCTAACGAGCTCCTAATGACTCCAGCAGCGTTCAGCAGGCTGTCCCGAACTCTCATAATTCATTTCCAGAGCCTCCAGGCACTGGAGAGGAAGAAGTGCTCCCCGAGGATCCCCTTGGCACGCGGGGCACGAAAACACAGCCCCAGGGGGAGAGCCCGACCGGGAGCCCGAACACGCTGCCCCGCGCGGGAACCGCCTGCGCGGGACCTCCTGAGCCGCCGCCGGTGCTGCGTCACCTCCCAAAGAGCATCCCCGAGCAGGACCAGGGTAGCTGCAGACAAGGAGGAGTTCGGGGGTGGCAGTGGCAAAGGACACGGACCCTCTCGACCCGTGGGCCGGGGGTGGGAGCCGGGGGGAAGCAGCGTGCACACTCCGGGAAGGAGGGAGCGGCTGGCGAGGAGCGGCGAAGCCGATGCGGTGCTGCAGACAAACCTGCCCAGAATAATAAACGGCTGCATTACACCTCCGTCCTGGCTGGGGAGAGCGGCTGCGGGCCAGCGCCGGGGCCGGAGCAGCCCTCTGCGTGTGCCCATCCCGGGCACCGGAGCAGCCGCTGGCACAAGGAAAGGGACCCGCTGGTTTTTAAGCACGGGGGAAGAGGAAAACGGGCTGCTCAGACAGGGACAGAAAAAAATAATAATAATAAAAAAAAATAATCAGCTGGACATGCCACACGTGACACCTTCAGCCAAGCCACCAGCGGTCTCGCTGCGACGCCGGCGGCACAGCCCATGGCACCAGGAGCCTGGCACACGCCGGGCTGCGGCTGCTGCCTGAGCTGAGCCACCGGGCAAGAGCACGAACGCTCCATGCTCGGCTCAGCGCACTCAGACGTGAGCACCACCCCCCGTCCGATGACCAGAGATGGAGCAAGCCCTGACCGAGCTCAGGTGGTTTTATTTATTACCCATGAAGGAGGGGGGAAATCCACGCCTCCCTGCATCTCGCTCCAGCCTGGACATCTCCCACCATCCAGGGCAGAAAGCATCGTGCTGAGGAAGAGCGAAACCATCCGCCGCCTCCCCTGCCCAGAGCCACAAACCCCGCCGGGCCGGCAGGGCAGCTCAGCCAGGCAGGATCGGGCCCATTGAGCAAACCTCGGGCCATTTGGATCAAAGTTGATCACCTTCCCCGAGCATCTGTCCGGCCGCATCGGCACAGAGGCTGCCCGCATCCCTGCCCCACACGCTGCCCCTCGCTCGGGGACCGTCCTGCCCCGTGGGCAGCACCCGCCGGGATTCGTCTCCTCTCCCGCTCCGGGGACGGGGTGTTGGAAACACTCGGCTGCTGTAGGTTGCCATGGCAAACTCAATGTAAAGCTGTCAGGGATGCTGTTTATGTTGCCAAGTGGGGAGGAAAAAAACCCAAACCCCATGAAACACAAAACCCCAAAATTACCCTTCTGGCCTGGGTTTAAGATTCTTCTCTTTGGAAATTAAAAGCTGAGCTCCGTCCCCAGTGGAGAGGCTGCGCCGAGCTGCGGAGCACAGCCGCACGGACAGACCGACTCTCCAGATGGACGCACGGGCTCCAAAAGCCAAACTAGCCAATTAAAGCAGAAAAACGGGCCCGAAGCACCTTTCACTACCTGCTCGCCATGAAGCGTCCCAGGAAAGACCATGCAGCTCTCCTTCCCACTGCACGGACCCCACCACCACTCAGCACCCGCCGCTGGCTGCTGGGAGCCGTGGTCCCACATGGGAGTGATGCTCTAATGGGACTGGGAACCAAAAAGCTGCATCTGCCGAGAAAAATCACCGGGAGAGACACGTTAAGTGCTGCCGCCGGCGGAGGGTGTTTTGGGAGGGGAAGAGACCCCTCCAGGCGGCCGTTGCAGCCCCTCGCAGCGGGGAAGGAGCAAGCGTGCCCGGAGATGCCAGGGAACGCACAGAACTCCCCACGCCGGGACCTTTGCACAACACACCCTGCCCAGTTTCGACAGAGACGAGCGCCGTGGGCAGACGCCGCTCTCGGCAGCCGTGGGGGGGTACAACTCCCCACCCCAGCGCCGAGCTGCGTCCGTCTCCCACGGTGGGGGCGCGACCGAGACGAAGTGACATGCCCAGGGCAACGTGGAGCAAGACGTGGTCCCCAAGGTCACCGCAACACCGATGCTTGGTGGGTTTTGAGCAGCAGAGCCACCCCCCCCACCTCCCACCCTGACACGTAGGGGAGCCCCCACCTCTCCCCATGAAGCGGGGGGCACCCAGGGGCCGGGGATGGGGCCCCTCCCCTGCACACTCACCAAATCGCAATGTGCAGATGGCAGGGTGCACTAATTCCCAGCAACACCCATGGAGAGCCTTCCCCGCTCGCCGGCCGCACGCTTAACCCCTCCCATGCCAAACGGCCGGGGCGTCCCGGGGAGGGCACCCAGAGGGGACATCCGGAGACCTACCGGGGGTTGTCACCTCCTCGGGAGAGAGATGGGTGGAAGGCGCCGAGACGGTGACTCAGAGCGGCAAAGGACACGCTCTGGAGGACCGGGGCTGGTTCCCGAGGGGAGGGGGGTGCAGCCCGCAGCCCCTTGGTGCGCCCCAAGGGAAGATTTTTCCACCCTCGGGACCAAGTGCCTCGCTCGCTGGCAAGATGGGAGGAGGCGCAGGATTGCGGCGAGCGGCAACCGCCGCTGCGCGGGAACCTGCGCCCTCCACCCCAACGCCACAGAGAGGGGCCGTGCTCCGAGCAGGGGAGGGTGGAAGAGGCCGGGGGGGGGGAGATGACCAGCCTGAAACACCCCAGACAGACTTCTCCGTGCTCCACTCACGGCACCCACGCAGCGAGGGAGCAGGATCTGTCCCTCTTCCCCCAGTAACACCACCATCCACCTCTCCTTGCTCCGTCCCCCCCCGGCCCTGGGTGCTGAGACCAGACATTGTCCCCCACCGGGTGTCCCCTGGGCAGGCACCCCCATCACCCGCGGGACGTTACCTCCTCGTCGGCACCTCCTCCCACCATGGCATCCGCTTCCTTCGCCCGAGCGCGCTGCCTCGCAGCGGGCTGTGTGGCACCCCAGGGGAGGGGGAGGGAGGGGACGGTGGCATTTCCCTCCCCAGTGGGGCCACCCCAGCACCCACCAGCGGGAAACCCCCAGCGACACCCACCCTGCAGCCGCAGCACCCCGGGGTGCTACACACGGGGACGGGGTAAGCGCAAGAACCAAAATCCTGGTGTGGGGGAGACCCCATCCATCACCTGCGAGACCCTGTCCTTTCCCTTGCGACGGGGAGGGGGAAGAAGCTCCCAGCCTTCATCTTGCCAGAGTGGGGGGGACCAAATGTGCCCACCCCCCCCAGGGGGGAAAAGCAGCTATATACGCCCAGGAAACGCTGCAGCCTCGCACGGCCCCGCCAGAGCTCGGCGGCAACGCCGCACCAGGGGAAACTGAGTCACGGTGCACAAGCGACTCGCTCCACGGCAGAGGGCTGACGGCACAGCCCGAGAACACCAACTCCAGTGGAAGTTTGCTGCGGGGTGAGGAGGAGCTGAGGGCTTTTTCCTGCGCTTACCCGCCGGCAGCGCCCCGGGAAAAGCAGCATCTTCTCCTCCCGCATCCCCGCGGGGGAGAACCGCCGGCCCCGCGGGCGCAGCGGCAGCTCCGCAACGCAGCGAGTTAAAATTCCCCCCGACTCCCACGCGGTGCCGACTCCTACGCACCTCACCGTCTGCGAGCTGGGACGCCGGAGGTGACGCGAGGGTGGGGACGCACGCACAGACACACACACACACACAGAGACACACACACACAAAAAGCACCCGGTTACCGTAGGCAACGTGTAACGCCGTCACGCGTGGTCGCTGGCTCGGAGTGCCACGCGTTGTCAGAGGCGCGGGAAGGAGCTGCTGGCCCGGAGATGTCACCGCCACCAGCTCCCCGCCCTCCGCTGCCGCCGGAGCATGAATCGCACCAGCCCACGGACGGCGCAGCCCCGTAGTATTTCTCCCACGCATCTCCGCCGCGGCACACGCTTCCCCGCTGCCGGGAGCGGGGCGAGCGGCTCGCTCGGGTGCCGAGAGCGCGGCTAACGCGCGCGGTGCGCGCAGCGACCGCCGGCACGTGCGCTCCGGGCTGCCACGTGCGAGGGCACAGGTCAGGGCTCACGTCCCCAAACGAGCTGTCCCCACTCCGGCTGGGCTTGCACCCTCGTCCCCACGCAGGGCGCACGCAACGCGTGAACACCCCCACTGAAGTGACCGTGGATGGGGGAGAAACCAGAGCATCATCCCTCCCCGAGCAGCGTTACGCCATCGCACCATCCTCCTCCTCCTCTCCTGCCTCCCACCGGGCTGTGGGGATGGTGGGGACCGAAAGGAAGGATGGCAGTTCTCAGCCACGCGCCGGGGACTGAGGGTCCGGGCAAAGCACAAGTGAAGGGCAGAGGCGACCTTCTCCAAAAGTGCATCTCCCTTTGCCGGCCACTCCGCAGGGAACGCGAGCGGTTGCCATCAACCCGCTAATTACAGCTGCCGTGGCTCCGTTTTTGCTAATATTTCGCCTCCTTGTTAATGAAGGTAGGAAAAGTGTTGGGTTTTTTTTTTTTTTTTTTTTTGCCCAAGGCAGCAATTAGCTCTTGCGAAAGGCGGGGAAGAGGCTGGAGGCAGGAGAGCACCGGGCGCGCTGCGGAGGCGTGGAACGAGCGCGGATGCAGCAATCCGTGACGTGGCTCCCCAAAACCTGCTGCCCCGAGCCCGCTGCCGGCCCGGGGGCCAGGGCAGCCCCCGGCTCCCGCTGCCCGAGCCCTGGCACAACACATCCACGGGCGAAAACCACAATCCAGCGGTACGGCTGCCAGAGCCTCCCTGCTTGGGGGCTCAGGAATCTGCCCCGCGCCCCCGGGCTGCCCCTCGCTGCAGGGTGCTGCCGCCCAGGAATTTCAGG
>VUYV01000439.1:368972-382601 GCA_008711295.1 Anarhynchus alexandrinus
AAAAAAAAAAAAAAAAAAAACCACCCAAAAAAAAGAAAAAGGAGGGAGTCTCCAGGCGAGCTGTCAAGGGGAATGTTTCCATCTAAGGCCTTGGTATTTCTCTCCCGGCGCCTGCACTAAATCACCCCAGCTCCTCTCATTATTCTTTTGTGCTTTACAAGGTAGCACAGGCGGTGGAGGAATGCAGAAAGCCAACTCCAGCCTCTTCTGCACCAGCAAATACCTGCTGCCCTCCAGCCTTCGGCACAGCATCCCCTCCTGCCGCCCCTCCGCCAGCGCCGGGCACCTCGTGCCCGGTGAGGCGGCGCGTTGCAGAGCCCCCGTGTGCCCGGTGCTGCCGGACCGGGGGCTGCGCTGGACCCCGGCACGAGGCTTCACCCACCCCTTCTCCCTCCCACTCGGCACCGGGAAACACGTTCCTCCCAGAGCACAGCGGGCACTGGCAGCCGCCACCAGGCGATAAGACATCAGCTGGCACATGTTGGGCAATTCTTTACTCCAGCTCTTTTTTTTCCCCCCTTCCTCCAGTTGAATCTGCTTTGCAATGCCCCATCGGGGAGGGGCCTGGGGTAGACAGCTCCCACCACGCTGCCCCCCACACCCCCCACAGCCTCTCTTCTCACCGGGGTTGACCTCTCCTCCTGCACTTCAGCCCCACCACGGACCCAATTCTGGGCTTGTCTTAGTGCTGGTTTACAGCCCAGAGCAAACCAGCAAGTCCAAAGCAATGCAGGGAAAGGTTTGGGGATTCAGCTGAGTCGAAATCGGGGAGCAGGACTCGATGGCAGAAATAAGGCAGCAAACTCAGCTTGGGGCTCCGTCTCCCAAACTCCTCTTGCAGCACCGCCGCCCCGGCTGGGGCGCTCCCGGGACGGACATCGAGTGATGGTCGCATCCCAATACCCTGTGCTCACACTGACCCGGATCCTCCCAGTCCCTGGCACACCTGGGTGCCCGCCGGTCTCAGCACCCCGCTGCGGAAGGGAGATGACCCCCGACAATCCCGTCGGGGCGGGTGGGCAGCTGGGGGTCCCATCCCCAGGGAGACGCTCCGTCCCCGTGTGGCTTTGCCCAACGTGGCGCGCGGATGCCGGGGCTCTCCCGGGCGGCCCCCGCGGCGCAGAGGTGCTGATGCGCAGAGCGGGGCTGGGAGCAGCCGTCTGTGCCAGCCAGGCCGGAGGAGAGGGCACGGGCCACGAGGGCAGGATTAAAACCCCAGATTGACGCAGAAAGCGAGACGGGGAGAGCCGGGAGCCCTGCCTCGAGGGACGGCCGCTCTCTGCTCCAGAGGACCTCACGAGCGGTTCCCGGGGCAGAGGCACGGCCGGAGGCACTTTGGCAGGAGCTCAGCCTGACCCAGCTCACCCGCAGCCATCGCTGCCAGCCCAGTATCATCCTGCTCAGGGGGGTCAGGAGAGAGACAGGGGTGCTCCGGGCGGCTCAGCCCGGCCCCGGTGCGTTCGGCCATCCCCACCGCTCCTGTGCGAACCCATCGGATGGGGCAGCCCGTGAGCACCGGGCGCAGATGGGAACAGGACTCAGTTCCCCACACATCCCTCCACCTTACGCAGATGGGGAAACTGAGGCAGCAACACAGCCGAGCGCAGCATCAGCCCTCTCCCAGCCCGGCGGTCCTGACTCCCACCTTTCTACATCCTATTCAGGCAGCCAAGGAGCAGCTTCGCTTAAAATCCAGTAAAAACCAGCAGGCAAGAACCGACCTCCAGAGCACGAGGGAGTCTCGCAAGCGAAACGGCACCCAGAGAACAGGAGAGTTATCGGCCAGGACGCATGGGTACAGCCAGGGTATTTTTAGCAGTATTACACAGGGACAGGGGATTCCTACCCTGAAGATCCCCGGGGGCTTAAAATAGGTCCCGTCACTTCCTCCCAGCAGCGGATGGGAGAAGCATCTGCTGTTTCTGGAAACCCGGAGGAGAGGTTGAGCCCTTGGGTCTCGGGGCGCCGTGGGGCACCCCGAGACCCAAGGAGGCATCCGGGTGAACGCGGCACTAACCTTCTCTGCCAGAGCACCGCGACGAGCTGCCGCCTCCTGCCCCCTCCGTGTAGAGGAAAAAGCCCGTGCAAAAACCAAAATAGCAGCAATAATTAAAAAAAAGAAATAAAAATACCCCTCTTCTTCACAGCGAGGGAAACTGAGGTAGGGGAAGTGAAGCTTGTTTGACGCCACAAGGGGAAAAAAACCAGTAAGAATCGGTGGCTTGCTGGGTTGCACGGCCCACCTGGTGAGCTGGGGGTTCCCCAAAGCGGGGATGCGCTGTAGGGGAACCCCAACAAGTCCAGCCACCCCACAGGAGCCCCCAGGAGCGGGCCAGGACAGCAGGAGGGATGACCCAGTGCTCAGATCCTGACCCTGAGGCTGGCAGCAGCCCTGGGGACACGGCGAAGGGCTGGGGACAGAAATGCCCCTCCTGCCACCCTCACCACGCAAGCAAGGGGGACGGGACGGGAGCTCCTGGGTCCGGCACCCGCAACTCCTGACCGTCTCGGCTCCGAGGGTTCCCGCGCAGTCCCGCTCCGGATCACATCCCAGAAAGACAGCGTGCCGGGCACCGGGTAACTTCTACGATCCCAGCTCGCAGATATCCCTCACGCCGGACCACGCCGGCAGCAAATCCATATTTTTCCATTTCGAAGTCCGAGCAGAGAGGGGATTTTCCAGGCAAAGACGAAGAATAATCAACCGGGGGCGGGGGATTGTGAGCCCCCCTCCCTGCCCCAAAGGGTTAAAAAAAATAAAGCCGGCAAAAGTGTGTCTGCGATAGGAAAAACACACGCGCTCCCAGGGAGAGCGCGCCGGCTGCTCGCCGTTTCCCTTCCCGACATGCCCCGCTCCTGGGAAAGTGTAGGCTGTTTTCCATATATAACTGCAAACTGTTCCATGCAGTAAGAAGTCTAATTAAAGGGAGGGAGGGAGAGCGGGAGAGACGCAGAAGACCGAAAGGCAATATTTATACGAGGGAAGAAAGCTTGCATCCCGGGCACCAAATTAGACCCTTGTAGAGCGAAGCCCGTGATATCATCGGGAGATCAAATCTGGGCAGAGCGGCAGCTTTGCAGAAGAGGCAAATCAGAGCCTGGAAAATATGTACCAATAAATAAGAGGAGAGAGCCAGATGGGCCAGGAGAGCACGGGGAGGGGCAGGGGAAGGAAAAGCTAATCTGAGCCAGCTGCTGGGATAAGGCAGAGCGCCACGGGAGGGTGCACATACACCCCCGGCCCCCCACGACTCTCCCGGGGGTCCCCGCTCCCGTCCCCCACCGCCCCGCGCGTCCTGCGGCTGGAGAACCGGTTATTTAAGTAAATAGCAGGAATCCGCTGGAAAAAACCAAATAATACAAAGTAAAGCTGCACACGGAGGAACAGGGCTGGGGGATGCCAAACGCCGGGGAGGAGAGCGGCACGCCGGCACCGTGCGGGAGCCGACAGCCGTGGTGGTGTGGAAAGGCCACAGGCGAAGGGACACCCATCCCGGGCGCCCACCCCACGCCAGGGGTGACCCGCGCAGCACCCGGTCCTCACCCCACGCAGACGCGCCAGCCCCGGCTCTCCCGCTCACACACGGCTGCATCCCGCTGCCTCGGGGGGGGGCAGCCCCTTCCCCAGCATCCCCAGCGGGGCCGTGGCAGGAGGGGCGCAGGGGGAGCACGCCGGGCTGGACGGGGAGAACACGCACCCGATCCGCTCTTCAAAGCCTCTTTGTTAGAGCTGCACTTCCCACAAGCGCCAGCCACAGCCCCAAGGTAATCCACAGCCAGCTAACACATTCCCGGCGATATTAGGGTTTTTGCCTGCCCTAGGTGTCCGTGCATTTTAAAATGGTCAACGTGCTTTAATTAAGTGCCGATATATTTAAAAGTCGCCCTACCTAGGCTGAACCCTGGTGGAGAGGTTGGCTTTACCCCGTGGCCGCGGGGTTTGCTGCATCGCTTGGTGCCGACAGCACCATCATCGACATCCTCACGGGCGCCGCGTGCTCCGCTCCCAACGGCGGCTGGGGACCATCCCCTCTGCACCCCAAAAACGGACCGGACCCGCTGCTATGACGCTGCCGCCCCGATCCAGCGTCGGAGCCCCGGTGTGCTGGGCACCGCCATTCCCGGCACGGCCCCGTCCCCCGTCCCCACCTCCGCACACGCACACACCCTTGTGCCCCGGGCGCCCGGCACCGTCCTGACCTGCCATCCTGTTTATGCAGCGTCTCGAACCCCACGCGCTCCCTCCCTCTGCGCTTCGGGCAACGCCCCAGAGGCTCCCAGCTGCACCAGTAACCCAGAGAAGCTGGGATATCCCTTTCCTCAAGTGCCAGCGTGAAGTCACTGGCGGGGCTCCCACCTCCTGCACCCCGCCAGGCGGGACGGTGCCTTCCAGCCCCTCCGGTGCCGACCCACATCCCAGGCTTTGCCACCGCACGCGTCCTTTGTGCCCACAAATGGCACCTCATGGCGCTGGGGGAGGGCAGCCTGCAGGTACCCCCTCCCCAAAAAACAACCCTGCTGTTGAATAATGCCAACAGTCCCAGGAATGGGTTGAGCTCTACTTCAAGTGGAGACACTCTCTGCAGAGCGGGGACAAGATGCAACGGGGACAAGGACACCCCGCTGCATGGTGGGGGGAGGCTCACACCACCTGGTACCCCCCCACCCCAGCGAGCGATGCCCCCCGCTAGCGCAGAACCAGCCCTGCAGCCTCTGCCCAGCCTCCAAGCAAGAGGAACAAACCAGCCCCGCATGGCACAGCCGAGCCCGGCACGGCCCCGGGGTCACCCGAGGTGACTGCCGGACACCAGCCACTTTGTACTGGCTGGACCTGGGGGCGCAGGAGCTGTGGGAGGCTTTATAACAGCCCCTGCCTATCACCGGCATTTATACAGGTGGGTATCTAAGCACCAGCGCTAATCTGGGGATAATAGCAGCTTTAGCAGCGATAGGGCAGAGATTACCGCCGCAATCCGGGCGTTAGGGGCGTTTCGTTGGCAGTGCAGCGCAGCAGGCAGGCAAGGCAGACGGAGCAAGGCCATCTGCGGGGAATAAAGCGAGCGGCCGGCGCTGCGACCCAGCTCCCGGCAGCTCCCCAGTGACACCGGAGCCCAGCACCGAGCTGGTACTGGGGTACGGGGAGGCAGACGGGCTGGCTCCTGGCTGGGGACCGCAGTGCCTGCGGTGAGCCTGCTCGCCATCCGAGCGGAAAAAATGCCAAACCCACGTCATGCCTGGGGGTTTTGCATGGACAGGATTCCCCCTTCTCCTCCTCCTGCTCCGGGCATCCTACCCAGGATCGCTCGGCATGCTGTAATCCCCTCCGCTCCCAAGGCTCTGGCTCCTCTTCTCTGCCCCCACGTTTTCCCACGCAGCTGCCTGCAGTAGTGGGGTCCTCCATCATCCTCTCCATCAGCCCCTTTGCACCATCCCCTCACCCCAGGCTGGGTCAGGGCAGGGGTTTTTGCGCTCTGCATAACAAGGACAGTAGGAATGCAAAAAGCAAGTCTCACTGCCAGGGGAGCCTGCTCCGTTTGGGGTCCCCCAGCACCGTTTGGGGTCCCCCCAGCACCACCTGGGCTTGTTCTGCCCGGGGAACACTCTGCTCCCGCGCAGCCCCTCGAGGGGAGGCAGCCAGACGAGAAGGCTGAGAGTCAGGGAAGCCCTTTCCCTCTCTCTCTGCTTCTCTGGGTCCCTTCTCGGCGATGCTCTACCCAAACCCATCACCGCTCGCGGGGACGGAGCGCAGCGAGGTCTCGGGGGCTGAGAAACAGCGAGGCTGGTCTGCGCAGGCAGCTGCGTCCGGGGGAGCGGGAGGAGGAAGGGAGGATCCCTCATTGTCCTTTCCAAAGGGAAAAGGGACAGTACCCTGAAGGGAGTGCCAGGCAGGGCAGGAAACACCTCCAGCCTCCTCGCTCTGGGCTGCATCTGCCCACGGAGAGCAGAGGACACCTGCACACCGCACAAGTCCCCCCCCCCGGTGCTGCAGAAGCCCAATCTGCAACATCTTGCAAGGATTTGATGCATTTCACGTTCAACTGCAGGAGCGAGAGGATCCCCCGGCTGCTGCCCTGCAGAGAAACATCCAGATGCTGCGGGGAAGGGAAGGAAAGGAGGAAGAAGGGCCATTCCTGCACCGAGCCCCCGGTAAAGGCGGTACGGGATGCCCGAGCTGGTGCCCGGCGAGGTGAGATCAGGCGCACAGAGGATGAGCGTGGCCGCAGACGGCAGGCACGGATGGGGAAGAGACGGAAAGAGTGGGAAAACAACACCAAGAAGGGAAGCGGCGAATGGAGAGAGATAAAAGGCGGCGGGGTCAGGAGTTAGCACAACAGAATTTAGCGGCGGATACGGCGCCGGAGCACATTGCGGAAGGATTTTGGCTCACCAGAGCCTGGCCCATGGCTGCACCCAGGGGACCAGCTGCACCCAGACCTCGAGCATCCGCTGGGTACCACGGCAGCCACCTCTCCATCGCCCCCGGATGAGCCTCCCCCAAAAGAGGCGCCTACAGAGCAACACCCGAACACCCCGACCCACGGCTCCAGCCTCTTCCCGCAGCGGGCAAAGCAGCCATCTCCTCCGGGAGCCGCGATCGGCTGCCTTTGGCACCCAGCACACGCCGAGTAATTCAAGCTGCCCCTGGGAAGAGCAGCCCGCGGATTTAATACTCCGCAGAGCAGACGGGCGTTCGCAAGGCTGGCTCCCGGGGGCACAGCGTATCCTTCGGGGATGCCGAAGCAGGTAGCGGGATGAGCTTATATGGCTGGGTTTCCCCCCACCCCCCCCCCCCCGGGGGGGGGNAGGGAGGTGAGTGGGTCTTGGCTGCTTGCTTTCTCCTTCCCCCAGGAGATCTCCTGCTCGCTCGGGAAACACCCCCAGGTGCCCTGCGGCTCTCCAGGGAGGAAACGCTGCCCGAACACAGTCAGCTGTTTTGGTCCTTCCCTTCGTTTTTAGACAGTCCATTCGGGGTCAGATTTAAGAGCAATTCGTCACTTGGGAAATAACACCACTTCAGGCCTCCTCCCTCAAATAAACCTCAAAAGACATCATTTAGGCGAGCTTAATTTGGACAACTAAAAATAGCCGGCACTAGTCACACTGGAAAATGCAGGCTGAGGAGCTTCACACTTTCGCAGCTCGAGCCGGGACACGGGGGCTTCTGGCAACGGGGAAGGGTCCCCCCTGACTCCACAGACACCTCGCTGGGTGATGAGCACAGCCCCGCTCCCACGGGGGAACAGGGTGGGCACAGCGGGACCCACTGGGGACCCATCCCCGGGGCCCTCAGCGCCCCGCACAGCTGCTCCAATGCAAGTTTCGGGTGCCCGCACTTTCCCCCACCCCCCACCCCCAAGCAGGATGCGGTGACTCACGGCCACGTCTGCACCGGGACACCCAGGAAAGATCAGCTCCTCCGCAGCCAAGCCAAGTTTCTGCTCCGGGCTCCCGGCGGCTGATTCACCCCCGCTTCCCCCAGCGTCCCCAGGCAAACGCGGTCAGGCCTCTCCGCCAGCTCTGCCCGCACGCCGGCTAAATCCCCTGCGCTGAGTAACGCGTCGAGGCGGGTTGTTCGCCCAGCTTTCCTCCTCTTCCCTAGCAGCGGGGCTGGCACAAGCCACGCGACCCTCGCGGGGTACAGCTCCAGCCTTCGCTGCAGCCCCGCAGCCCGTCCCACCGCCAGCTCGGGCTCCTCCATCGCCAGCTTTACCGACCACCGGCATCGCCAAGCCACAAATCCAGCCTGCCCTCCTTTCCCTGCAATCCCCCCTCCCTGCCCCGACCCTCCCCTCCCTGCTCCGGAGGCAGGAATAATATTTAACTCAGGTTCACGCTGGAGCACGAGCTCCCTCCCAGCCCGGCTCACCCCCAGGCTGTCTCCATCACAGACGCCGTGCCGGATCCGCGCTCCCGGCACAGCCACGTGCCCACGGGAGAGCCCAGCGCCGGCAGAAAGCCCCTCTGGAGCGGGCGGCGCTGGGCTGGGAACCCCGGGGAAGCTCGGCACCGCTGCCAGCTGCAGCGATGTGTCACGGCACCGTTCTGCACGCAGCCGGTGCTGAGGCGGCTCTCCCGACACGCGGGACCGGCGCTGAGGCGGTACAGGTGCCAACGCTGATCCGGGAGCCTCACGCAGCAAAAGGGGACACCCTGCCCTGAATTTCACGGCCGGCGGATCATACCTGGAGCCATCCTCCTACCGCAGAGCCAACGATAAAGCGGGGGCTTCGCCCCCTGCAGAAAGGCGGTGAGACGGGAAGATGCTCGAGGACCGAGCCATCTTCTCACTCCTCCTCATGTCCCTTTGCTGCCTGCGAGATGGCACGAGCAAGAAAGTAGCTTTCCCGTCTCCAGTTAAAAAGCAGCCCCAGATCTGCCCGCAGCGGCAGCCGCCGAGCGCTCGAGCAACCCGGGGTGACTTTTAAGTAGCTGGTGAGAAGGTGGGAAGAGAGCTGAAGAGCCGGAGCGCCGCGATGCCGTGCCACTAAGCCTCGGGGAGGGCTGAAGCAGAGAGAGACGAAGCATCAGCATTTCCGAGCAGGAACAAAGGGCGAGAAGAGAAAAGCGGGGCTGGCCGGGGTGAGCGGCACCTCCCGGGCAAGCGAGGGGAGGAGAAGGGACAGTAAAGCTCTAGCTGCCGCGGCAGGGTCCTTAATTAGCATCTTGGGAAACCGGATTGAAAAATCAGACACCTTCTGTCCGAAATCTGAGCCCGGACCTGCAAATCTGATCACTGGATCCGATGCTCAAAGAGCAAAGGTCGCACCACATCCCAGGCCGGTCCTGCCACCGCAGCGCAGGGCTGAGGTCCCCCGTGGTCCCCTGAACCCCCACCCCCACGGCGGGAGCAGAGGTAGCAGCGTGAGGGCCAGCAGCTTATTTTTAGCCTGGGGAAGGCAGGAGCCCGCGAGAAGCCCTCCCGGCTCTTGCCCTTGGCACGGGGCGCGCTGCTGCCACTGCTGCAGCGAGTGCCTCGGGCCTCAGCCCGCCCCACCGCCCCCCCCCAGGCTCTGCGGCGCTGGATTCAACCCCCCCCGGGCTGGCATCACTGGCCAGCCCAATCCCTCCCCTGGCACGAATCCTTCCTCTGCCCGGGGAGGAGGATGCTGAGATCAGCCCCAGGAGCCGGCGGCTGCCATGGCCCCGCGGCAGACGGATCTGGCTTATTTACAGCTCCTTAACGGACCGCGGCGAGTTAGGCAGGGCTGACCTTTCCGCGCCTGAGACAAAGAGGAGATGTCAGCAGCCGCGGCGGAGTCGCAGGATCGGTGGCGTGGTCCCCTTCCCCTGCCGAGCCGGGCCGGAGCAGGAGGCCTGGACCCACGCAGGGGGCTCGGGAGCCGGCCGGGGCCACGGGAAGCGAAGCGCGCTGGGATCCCAGCCTGGGAAAAGGAGGGATCGGATTCCTCCCTCCCCGTCCCCGCCGGACAAACTCTTCCGGGTAGGGACTCCTACGCGCCGAACTCTGCCCAGGCACACCAGCACCGCGCTGCTCCCCGCAGACCCCGGCTGCTTTACCAGGGGGAAAACATAGGGATACCGCATAAAATACAAAAAAGGGGGGGGAAGAAGCCTTGTTCCCGACAACCCCAGCAGCGCTCGGCTCCTTTGGCTGTCGGCGCCTCGGCTCAGCCCAGCTGCCGACTCATCCCTGCCATGGAAGCGTAGAAGCAAAAGTTTCCCCGTCAGCATAAAACACGGACAACTGGCCAAACCTTCGACTTGGCTTCTGCCACCCTGGCGAGGATTCCCCACACCGGGGACCCCGTGTGTCCCAGTGATGGGCAGGGGGGGTGCGGGGGACTGCCCCAACTCCCGGTGTTAGGGGACCGGTGCGTCCCCATGGGCTCAGCACAGACCCTCGTGCTGCGGGGAGGGACGGCTTTGCTGAGACGAGGAGCTCTCCTGAGCCAGCCCTTGGCACTGCCTGACGGGATGATCCGTCCCATGCCCCTTCATTGCTCCGGAGCCAGTTAGCTGCAGGATTTTGGCCGAGGACCCTATGCAGGGCCGGTGCCCTCTCCCCAGCCTGGCTCCTCCCGGTCTGTACGGTGTTTAGGACTGGAAGCCGCGACGCAGAAGCACAGACGTCCCAGGGAGCCGGCACAGGGGCACTCGGCATCCCACCTCACGCCCACGCTGGGGTCCCCACCTCCCTCTCCATCTGCCGGGGCAGCGGTGGCCTGTCCACGCTCGCGAGAGCGGTGCCAGCCCCTCGTTCTGTCCCCGAGGTGGTGTGGGTAGAGGGATGCTCCTGGCCAAGACCCCACGGCCCCAATCCCTGACCCCCTGGTGCACATCACTATACATCAGCGTCCCACATTTTAATCTGAGACCCCTCCCAGAAGCTCAAAAATGCAGGAGGACACCAAACTCATCTGTTACTCACAGAGAGCTCCCCGAGGATCTAAGTTGCTTAATTAGTTCTTTAAGAGAGTCACCATCCAGGTGGGTGACACACCAGCGGGTTGTCATGCGCTCCGCATGTCTCAAGCATTTGCTTTCTTCCTTTCCCTACCCAGGGTTAGCTTGCCTTTTTTTTTTCCTTTCCTTTTTCTAATGAACAAATAGAGGGGCAGGTTTTATAAGTCCATGGAAACTCTATTATCCCTCTGCATTAAAGCCAAAAGCAACTAATTAAAACATCAAAGTCAGATGTTTCATTAGTTCGGCCTCAGAAAGCGCTGGCAGGAGGTGGCAGGGAACGTGGCTCCCATGGCCGGCTGCACTGAGGGACCCCAAGGCTGCACCCACACCCCAAAACATGGCCCCCATCCCAGTGTTACTGGGAAACCCAGCAGGGAGCTCTGGGCTGGCCACCCCTGGGCAGAGAGGGGCAGGGTGCTGTCACCCGCCTGTCCCTCTCCTCCAGCCCATCATTGCTCATTGCAGGAAACCTTTGCATACACTGATTTTGAGAGTAGGGAGGCTGGGGAGAGGTGCACCACCCTCTCCCCATACAAAACTGCATTCCCCAACAGCACGTCCATCACTGGCACCACGGGACGGGTCCTTATTCCCTCCCGGACACAGCACGAGGATGAGAGGGACGGGTTCAAATTCCCAGCTCACCCAGACTGATTTCTTTCCCCTTCCACACACTGGTTCTCCACCTGTACGACCGAAACGACATTGCTGCCTCCATCCATCCCATCCAGGAGAGCTCCATGCAGCCAACAGGCATCACCCAGCATCCCTCACCCTGCCTGGATCCAGTCCCAGAAGTCCCCAGCGAGACACAGGAGTTGGGGAACACCAAGGAGGTGGCACCTCTTTGCGCTGCAGCGGCCACCTCCCCATCTAAAGATCCGCATCCCATTGCCACGGTCACACCGAGCATCGCCGCATCCCTCCCCAGGCTCCCGCTCCCCAAGCCCGGTCCTTGCCGCAGCGAGCGCATCTCTGGCACAGCTGTACCGGGAGCGAAGCGGGGTCCCCACCCCACGGCTCACCCGGGGGAGGTTTAAACCACGTCTTCCTCCAGCTCCCAGAGAGCAGCGGTGATTTGCCAAGCGTGGTGCAGCGTTCCCCGGCAGGGAGGGGCCCCGGGCGAGGAGGAAGCCGGAGCAGCGGCCAGCCCTTCCCCGGGCTCTGCTGCGGGGAGCAGCGGATACGGGGGAGCGGCAGCAAACAGGCATCGGCGGCGGGTCCCTGCTGCAGAGCTGCTGCTCGGCACCGGGCTCCTCACATCCCCCAAACCCCCGCGGGCTCCTTCCAGCACTGCTGCAACAGGCGTATGTGACCACTGCGGGCAAACTCCGCTCGTGGCCTAGCAAGGTGGGGGGGGAGGAAAGAAAAAGGGAAAAAAACCCAAAACAAACCCCAAGAGAGGAGCAGGGAGCGTGAAGATGGACCCACAGCCCTTGCGAGGTGCAGGCAGGGAAGGAGCAGGCTCCTCTGCCAGCGCAGGCAGCCGGGGAAGGCCTTGGGGAAGAGGGGGAACTCCAGGCACAGCTCCACCCCGGCGCTTTCTACTGCAAAACAATAGCGGAGAAGAGCAGCAGTCCCTCCCTGCTCTTACTCACCCTGCCCAAGGACCTGTGCCACCCCACGGCTCACCCCTCCCTGCCCCGTCCTCTGCCCGGGGGGGAGCTCCAGCACGGCAGGTCCCAGCGTCTGGGGGTCCCTGCTCCCCCCGGCGCAAGGCTCGGTGATGCTCCAGCCGGCAGCGAGACACACTAACGGCAAGAGATCCTCCACACGCAGAGCGCTGCTGCGAGAGCCGGACCCACGGCACGCGAGCCGACAGCGCAGGGAATTCCCTCCGTCACCATCTCAACCGAATTAAAAAAAAAAATCAACAAAAAAAACCCCAAACCACCATCCCAACAACACCCTTCGCCCTCTCAAGCCTCTACCTGCAGCGCTTGCACCACCTCCCCAGTGCCAGCCAGCTCCTCTCCCGCCGGGAAGGAGCCAAGGCTTTGCAGAGGTCCCCGCGCGTCCCCTCGCACAAGACCGCTCCCGGGGCAGCACCCCACGGCCCCACCGCCGGCGAGGGTGGGACGGGGACGGAGCCCGCACCCCGAGGGGCCGGGGAAGCCGAAGGTATGGGGAAGCTCTGCGTCACTGCCCTGGGTGTTTCCCAGCTCCGCTTGCACCGTGGCACCATCCCGGCACGGGCACCCCCTTGGTACGGGGCAGAAAACCCACATATCCAAGTCAACCACCCTGAACAGGTTTTGGGGATCACAGGGCACATAGCTTTTGGGGAACCTCCAAGACCACCCAGCGCCCTCCATTCAGCCTAGGACAGCCCTCCGCTACCCGGGCTGGGGGAAGGGGGGCACCTGCAGCCACCCCTGACCCCACCAACCCAGCCCACGCCATCCCGAGGGGACGGGTGGCATTTCCCAGGGCAGGTGGGTGACCCAAAGGGACAGTCCGTAGGCCACCGGTGGGACCGAGAAGGGAACCCCACGCCGCTGCGGGGTGGGGCTGGCGGAGCGCGGGGGCGTCAGCTTCTCTCGCTCATGATTAAATAATTTAGGTGCGTTTCAGTGCTCAAGGAAGCGAAAGATTGAGGGCACTGTCTGGAGCCAGGCAGAGCGCAGGCAGCCGGCGCAAACCCTGCCTGCCCCAGCAGCACACCGCAGGAGCATCGTGCCCATTTGGTGGTGGTGGTGGGGCGCAGAATGGTGTGTCGTTCCCACCCCCCCGAGTCCCAGGACAGCTCTGGACACCCCATGGGGAGCTCCGAGCACTCACCTCCACCCCAGCTCGCTGGGTCCTGGCCGAGCTGCCCGTCCACGGGCAGAAACAGGCTGCACTGGTTTGAGATTCGCAATCCAAACCCCCACCCAACCCCAGGTCTCCAGAGATAAGAGCACAATAACCTATTGTCCCTCCTCCGCTCCCTCCCCTCTCAAGATCTCGACTTGCCTCCGGCCAAACAGGGAGGGACCACCCAGCTCCACACACCACCACCACCCCCCCCCACCGCGGGGGGTCGCCCCGGGTCCCCCGACGGGCAGGACCCCGGCCCCGGGTGGGATGCTGGGAGGCTGCAGGCAGGGCCGGGATGCAGGCAGAGCGCTGGAGGCAGAGGCAGGAGGCGGAAGAGGGAAGAGGCTCCTGCCTGCTGGCCATGTGGGCCACAGCCTCCCTGGTTTTTTTCTTTTTTTTTTT
>VUYV01000439.1:383660-444008 GCA_008711295.1 Anarhynchus alexandrinus
CTGGTGGTGGTGGCGGAGGAGCGGTCCCGGAGCTAGCGGGAGAAAATGCTTGTCATGGCAACCCGTGCCGTGGCGAGCCGAGCCGAGAAGGACTCGCCCCAACCCGCCGGGGGAGGGGCTCTCTTAAGGTGGCGGCCCGCCCCGTCGGCTGCTTAAGGGGGACGGGGAGGCAGCGGGCGGGGTCCGGACCTCCACTCCCACCCACATCTCTCCGGGCAAGAACCGGGTGTGCACCCCCGGGTAGAGCGGGGTCCCCTCGGGAAGGGCGGTGCGTGTACCCCCGGGCAGTGTGGGGACACACCCCCCCGGGCAGCACCGTGTATGCACCCCCAGGCAGTGTGGGGACCCCTCGGGCAGGACAGTACATGCACCCCCAGGCAACACGGGAGCCCCCCCCAGGCAGTGTGCCCCTCCTCCTCGGGCAGTACTGTGTATGGACCCCCAGGCAGTGTGGGGCCCCCCCGGGCAGTAGTATGTTGGGACCCCCCTGGCAGTACCATGTGTGGACCCCCAGGCAGTGTGGGGACCAACCCCCTGGGCAGGGTGGTGTGAGCACACCCAGGCAGTTTGTGGACCCCCCCGGGCAGTGTGGGGACCCCCTGGGCAGGATGGTGCATGCACCCCCAGGCAGCACGGGGAGCCCCCCCAGCAACACAGGGACCCCCAGGCAGTGTTGGGCCCCCCTGGGCAGTACCATGTGTGGACCCCCAGGCAGTGTGGGGACCAACCCCCTGGGCAGGATGGTGTGAGCACCCCCAAGCAGTGTGGGGACCCCCCCCAGCAGCACAGGGACCCCCAGGGCAGGGTGGCATGAGCAGCCCCAGGCAGTGTGGGGAACCCCCAAGCAGGACCACGCATGTACTCCCAGGGCAGCACAGGGATCCCCAGGGCAGGGCGGTGTGACCACCCCCAGGCATTGTTGGGACCCCCCCGGGCAGGGCATGCACCCCTCAGTCAGCGTGGGTCCCTCCCCGTGGCACTGCAGTGGGTACCTCCCCACGGCAGTGAGGTGGCTTGCAGCCCCAAGCAGCGGGGACCCCCACCCAGGGCAGCGTGGGTACCCCAAGAAGTGGAGGTATCCTCATGCACAAAGCCCTCCCCACTCCAGGGATGGGCAAGGCAGATCTCCGGAGCACCGTGAACAGTGGCAAAATTGGGATTCCTCATAGGCACTGGGGTTTTGGGGTTCCCCGTGGGCACGGTGGTTGATCACCAGGGGCTGGCGTGTGCCCACCGGGGTGCGCCCAGCCCTGCAAACCGTGGGGCACCGTCCTCTGAC
The DNA here is from genome assembly GCA_008711295.1 of Anarhynchus alexandrinus. Classification (NCBI taxonomy): domain Eukaryota; kingdom Metazoa; phylum Chordata; class Aves; order Charadriiformes; family Charadriidae; genus Anarhynchus; species Anarhynchus alexandrinus. The sequence goes on from VUYV01000439.1 coordinate 384,940, forward strand.
ATCCCCCTTGGGTGACAGCATCACTTGGGAAGGGTCCCCGCACTCGGTGAGCTGCAGAGGGTTGAGCATACATAACCGCCCCTTCACCCGGGCAGACCCGACGCTCACCCCTCTGTAGAAGCAAGCGGGAGAAAAAACTTCACTGGAACGCGCCCGAAGCGTGTGAAACGCTGCGGTCGTACTGAAAGCGCAGCGTGGCATCGGTGCAGCGACGCTGGGTGTAGGCAACCTTAAATCAGCGTTAATCCCGTCTGTAGCCCCACGTTTGGGCACGCAATCCGGTTCAAGTTAAACCAGTGGAACATCTGTGCAAGCACAAGCCCTAATTAGTGCTTGTAACGTTCCCCCCCCCCCCCCTCCTTGAGGGCCCGCACCTCGATAATTTTGCATTCCTGAGCAGTCCCGGGGCAACCGGCGGTGCTGCAGGAGGCGCGTTACGCCGGCAGAGCCAAGCCCTGCCGCAGAGCCCCCAGCAAACGCTTTGGGCCCTTTGCGGGACGAATTCCTCCCCGGGCTTGCGGAGCCGCTATCCAAAACGTGTGCTGGTAAAATCCCTTCCATTCGGCTCCCAGGGAGCGGACCTGCCCGCTGGGGTGAGCTGGTGGCGGGGCAGTTTTGGTGCACGGGCAGTTATTTGAAGTCAACCGAATGACTTCAGAGCTGCCGGTGTTGGACATAACAAAGTCTCTGCGTCCTTTCAGTAGTTTGCAGCATGGAAGGCATCAACCTGCTCCTGTGCTTTGCAGCAGAGGGGAGGAAAAGGCCCTGGGCTGGTAACTCCTCACTCATCTTCAGTGGTGGGGTCCTCCAGCATCTTCCTGGGGAGTTAAACGGGGTTATTCCTTCTTAACCTAAAAGACTCCAGGGCTGGAGACTCCCATGACAAGAGCAAACCTTGTTATCTCAATCATCAAGCTCAGGCATCTTCCATTGCTTGGCTCCAGGGCTTGCCCACTACAGAAAGTGGGAATAAACACGCGGCTTTGAGCCGGTGCCCATCTGCCCCTCCACCGAAACACAAAGCAGCCGGCACTGACCCCGTCGGGTCTCGGTGACTGCCGCGCAGCTTGAAAAATAGATGGTGGTGCAGACGGCAGACAGTGCTTCCAGTGGGCTGGGATGCAAAACCGCTATTGAGACATAACGGCCTTTTAAAACAGGTTTTCTGAGCTTGGAAGGAATTTCTGACCATCTGGATTTGGACTCCCGAAAGGAAATCGGCCTTCCTGCCTCAGGGAACCTGTTGTTAACAGGGCAATTCGGCTCTCAGAAATGCCGAGAATTTGCAGCCTCCTTGGACTTCGGCTGAAATGGGGAAAGGCAGATTTTACAGCCCGGGCACTTGCCGTTGAAGGAACTAGCCAAAATCCATTTGAAAAAAACGTGCTTCCCATCCAGTGGCAGCCTGCAATTACAGAGCTGGTACTTAGCAGCTCCTGCCTGGTGTGTTTCCATTACAGCGAGAGCAACCATAAACACGGAGCCTGAAAGCCCCTTCTATTTTACATTTAAGGAAAAGCACATGGAGGAAAAGTCAAAAGCCTGACGGGAGTGGGAGCAGGAGTGGGAGCCGGCCCGTCACCTCTGAGCGGGCAGCCGGACCCTGCTCGCCCCAACGCGTCCCCACACAGCGCAGCAAAGTGGGGCAGAGCAAGTGGGAAGTTCCTTCGTGGAGTATTTTGGGGTGGGTGATGCCGATCCAAACCTGCTCTGAAGATGCCTTCGTGTGCCTCTGCTCCCCAGAATCGTGCCACCCCTCCTGCTCCACCCCGTTCGTCACAGGGCCACCAGCTCTCCCCGTCCTGCTGTTGGGAAACGTGAGGCTTTGCCATCCCTGGAGAGGTGACCGGGGTGTCCCCACGCTGCTCTGCCGGGGGGGTGGGGGACACAGATGATGCTCTCCATTCCTGCACCCAGAAGAAGAGGGAGCAGGGGTCAAACCAGCAAAGCTCCCCGCTTGCCTCCCGGGCGGCCAGCCCCGAACTGTGGGAAGGGACCTCCCAGGATTAGCCGGAGCTCCTGCTGCTGCAGCCACGGGGGTGGCAGCGGGGACAGGCTGCTTCTCGTTTGGCTCTTGGCAGGCGCTCACAGGCGAGCTCCGAGGGAGATGCTGGATCCCGCTGGCAAGCCTCCGCAGGGCCGCTCCGCCGCTTTGTGCTGGTGCCTTTGGCCTCCTCGTTCGCCTCGGGTGATGGCTGGATATTCATTTCTTTCCTTATGTTTGCCCAGAACCAGCTCCGGCCACGTGTGCGGGACCAGCTCCGCGCCGGGCACGCGGCTGCGGGGACCACATCAACTTCCAGGGCTGGGATGCGGCCAGGAGCGGTCACGCTCCGAGCTCCGGCCGCGGGAGGGATGCACGGACCGGTGCTCCTCCCTGCTCCCCCCTTCTTTGCCACCACTTCGCCCTCGATGCCCGTCGCACGCAGGCAGGACTGCGGCAGGAGAGGCGCGGGAGCCCCGTCCCAGCCCGGGAAGCATCTTTCATCTGCTTCAGAAAAGGAGCAAAGGCTCCCACAGTGACCAGCAGCATCGGAGCCCACCATCGGGGACCTAAACCCCGCGGGGATCCCCGCTGTGATGGGAACCGCAGCCGTTCCCCCTATTTTGGTACCTCTTTTCTTTTCCAAACGCTTTTCTGCTGGGTGCTCTGGAAGCAAAGCAGACGGCAGTCCCCGGCCCGAGCAGCCTCTGGCCTAAAAGGGACCAGCAGCAACATAAAATAAATAACCCCAAAATAGAAAAGATCAGTCCACTAGGTTCTTCTGTAAAAAATCAGACTCAGCTGATGATTTCCCTTTAAAACCAGTATGAAACTTTGTAATAATTTGCCTTTAATGTCTCCCAGGCTGGGAACTTGTAGGTGGAGTTTAAGCCCAAAATGAATTGAATCAGCCGAGTTGTATCAGCCAAGTTACAAACCCATCAAAACCCGAGGCCAGATCCTGATCTCATCCCCGCGGGTATAAACCCAGCGTCGCTCCGCTGGAATCAACAGGGAAGATTTTTGTCATGGTGCCGGAGAGCGGAGAGCAGGATTGGACCCTCAGGGTTTCTAATGGAAACACTGACTGCCTCTTAAGCACAAGGCAGAGTCGGGCGTCTGTAAAATCTCTCTCCATTCAAGGGCTAAATATAGGGAGGGAGAGCGCCAGCGATCCGACTTGCAGCGCTCGGGGATAAATAAACCCCCGATCGCGGCTGCGGGAGAGGCTTTGTCGGAAAGGCCAGGGGCTGCCGGGGGGTCCCGCTGCTCCCGGGTCCCCTCCCGCGGGGCAGGGCAGGGGGGCGCGCGGGGTCCCGGCGGGGAGGCGGCGCCGGCCGAGATGCTCCCAGGTGATGCCCGCAGCCGCTGCAAAAGAAGTTGGGGGATTTTATTTTTTTTTTTTCCTGCCTCTCCTTCCCCTTTTCTCTCTCTGCTCATCCCCGAGCACTGCTGGGCTCCAGCACCCACGGGTGCCTGTTTGAGGGGCACCCAGAGCAAGGAGAGCGGCCAAACGTTAGTAGGCAAAGGGCAGAGAACAGTAAGACTTCAAAATACATATTGTGTCCTTGGCAGGACCACGGGTGTGATTTTCATTCGGATTTGGTGAAGGTTTTCCTCTCGACACGTCGAGCTTAAGCTTTCAGAAGTGTTTCTGGACCGGGCGTGCATGTGCCATGTCTGAGCCTATTCAGAAGCGAAAGGGAAAAACCCAGTATATGGTATTTCATGAGGCAGAAGCCTGTTGGGTGATACGGCAGGGACCTGAGGTCCAAAGCTCCCAGCTCTAAGAGACTGGAGAGATGCACGGGTAAAGGGATGCTTAAACCTGGTTAGAGCTCAGTTCTACGTACGAAGCCCTGCACGTCTTTTACGGGTACAACCCAGTTCAAGGAATGAACCCCCAGCCTTGCATCTATATTGGTTTGCTTGCACAACAGAAACTGTAACTTAAAAACGCTGATTGAAATGCACCCGAGGAGTTATCCTGGGCCACTGTCTGGTCCGTCCACGCTTGCTCAGCAGAGCTCAATCTCAATCTGAAAGCACCAAACCCGGCTGCAGGGCAGGTATAGGGAATTTACAGCAGTCTGGGGCAACATCTGCCCATTTTGAGGGTTTCCTTCCCCCCTGCAAAGCAGCATCTTCCCGGTCCTCCCATCGTGGCCGCACCAATTCCCCTCTCTCCGCTTTTCGCCTGCTTCACACTCACTTCTGGGCTTCCCCCTTGCTCCGGGGCAGCTCCCCATGGCTTTGCAGCCCCAGAAAAATCCCAGAGCCGTCCTGCCACGCTATTGCTAATAAACCTCTCCTAGACCGTCGCTGCTCTCAATTACCCTAACAGGCCTGTTAATTTCTAATTAAGCAGCTACTTTATTGAGGGATGGGAACTAGAAATAAAAAGCAAAAGAGAACAGGAGGGATTTGGGCCCAGTTTTGCTTTATGAATGTAATTAGGAGACAAAATTGTTCGCTCACCTAAGGAATTCGTCACCGAACTGCCTGCGAGCTGACAGACACGCTGTGTTTTCCCTGGGAGCCCTGTGACTGACGGCGCTTTTCCTTTCCCCACCCCTACACGTTCCCATTCGGAGCTGGAGCCACGACAGGCTCTAAATCTATTAGTGCCTGTTATTAAACCCCTAATATTTGCGACAGCCGAGGAAGAGCCTCTGAGCTGCTCCTCCCCAAGCACCCGTGGGCAGGGCGAGGGGGGATGCTGCGCCGCAGGGATGCGGTGAAGCCTCACTGGGGCTGCGGGCACAGTGCAGCTCCTTCCTTCCCCGTGGAGCAGCCCACAGGGGCACCCCGAAGTTAGGGCGATGCAAATGCCCCCCCACCTGCCCTTGAGACCCCGGGGACCCTCTGAGGGAGTCAGAGGGAAATAGCTAGATCCTCAGCTCCCTCTCAAAATGAACATTTTTCCCTCCAGTTCCGACCTCGTTTCGTTCCTCACATCAAGGAGAAACCTTGTACTCGGTGTTTGCATCACGGTAACACCTCCGGGACCTTAGTGGGACTGAGGAAAGTCCCTGCTGCCGGGAGTGACAACGCGGTGGGTAGTGCTGAAAGAGAGGAGAGAGAAGTGACAGCGCGGGAGAGCCGCTCTCCCATCACTCGCAAGCTGTCAGTCCCGGAGCTGGGGAGGCGGAGGAGCACCCGGGCTCCCGAGTCCTACTTTGGTGCCTTCCTTCCAGAAACGAGGGAAAAAGCCAGGCTGGTGCTGGAGATGCTGTTGGTGCCAGCCTGGATGCTGCGGTACCCAGCACGGTGATGCTGCAGAGCCCACATGGGGTACCAGGACGCGGCAGGGACGGGGACAGCACAGCAAAGGCAGCGCTAACCCCAGCCAGTCCCTTTTTGGGGACCAGGACAGAGCATTTCATGCCGCGCTAACCCCAGCCAGTCCCTTTTTGGGGACCAGGACAGGGCATTTCATGCCCTCTTGCTGCCTCTCCGTACTGCTGCAGGGTCAGGAGCAGCCCTCCAAGAGGATGGTACTTCCCTCCAGCCCAGTTCACCCCATTGCTCCCAAAAACCTGTTTTTTTGAGCCCAAAGCACCAGGGAGAGCAGCCGCAGGTCACCGTGCCGCATGTGGAGCCCGGGCAGGGCTGGCATCGCCGCAGCAAAGCCACCCTGAGCCTGCAGACATTCACCTCCTCCGCTCCCACCTGCTTCACCGCACGAAGCCAGGCTCCAGCGTACTATCGCCAAAAAGGCGAAGCCTCCCCTGACCCGACATTAAGGCTGTTCGCTGGGCCCCCCGGGCGATACAACTAAGGGGCATCGCTGGTATTTTGCTGGTGTCGACGCCGCAGGGCAAAGCTGGGGCGAGCTCAGCCCCTGCAAACACCCACCGTGATGGGGAGAGGGGTGGCAAAGGCGGGTTGGAAAAGTAGAAGATGAAAAGGTGACCTCTTCCCGAAATGGAGGAAGAGGGAGAAGAGAAAACCATAAACACTGGCAACTGCGTCCACAGGAAAACAAGAAGAAACGACTATTTTATTTGAATAATAACCATCAATAATACATTGCTAAGAAGCTGCAGATGACTGCAATTAAAAAAAGCATTGCATTCCCTGAGCAAAATCTAAATTATTCCTCACAGCTTCTCCGCTCGCTGAGTTATATTAAAATGAAGCGGTTCCTGGTGCGGCGTGGCTCAGCAGAGCTGGGGAGCCCGGGTGGAAGGCATAAAAGAAGAAAAAAAGGCGAGGAGAAAGAAGAGGAGCCCTAATGTAGGGGGTTATAAATATTTTACAGCCGAGGAGGAGTGGGGAGCCACGGATATAGATGCAATTGCGGGCGTCCGTGGTGGGAGGGAGGAATTAATCACATAAACGGAGGAGAAACTTTTCTCGAGGAGCACATGCCCACACCCACGGCCAAAACGGCTCCAGAGGGTCCCTGGGTGCAGTTTTGGGGGACGGACAGTTTTGGGTTTGGTCCGGAGGGTGTGATGGTGACCGACCTCTGCCGGGTGCCGCGGGCAGCGTGCCGGGTCCGAGACTGGCACCGCCAATTCCTCGGGAAACACAGAGTGCAAATATTTAACTGGGAAAACCCCAAGCAGCCCCACGGGTGGGGTTGGCAATGCTCCGTGCCGGGAGCACGCCGGCTCCTTGCTGGGGCCACGCTTTACATCCCGAGCGCCGTGCGGGGTCCCGCTTCTCCGGGAACAGCCCCGTGCACGGGCTCCCCGCTGTCGGTGCTGGTCCGGGGGCTCGGGCACAACGCCGGGGATGTGGGAAGGGGGTGACCTGCGACCGGCCGAGCCACGCAGGCACGCTGCACCCCGCAAAGCCTTCTCCCGGCCGCCGGCGGGCAGGACCCCGGTGCAGGAGAGGCTGCGGCCGCTGCTGCAGGATAACCCCGCCGCACCTCGCGCCCTGACGTTCACAAAGCCAACACGCAGAGCAAACACCAGCTGGCAACCCCTCCCATCGCTATCCAAACAGCGGCTCCGTTATCCGGAGAGGAGCAAACAGGCCCAGGTACTGGGCTTGCTGCACCTTGCCCCCTCCATCACCTCCTCCTCCTCCTCCTCAGCCTGGTGGGAAGGGGGCAGGGAACCAGTCCTCCGGCCAACGTCACCCTCACCCTCGATGGGGACAGCTGTCTCCCTGGCAGGGGGCAAACGTTGGTGCGGAGGCAGCTTCGTCTGCTCCCCAGGAGAGCACCAGCAGCGCTGGAGCCGAGGGAGGTCAATGCCGGCGGTGCAGCTGGAGCCATTCCCCACCCTCCACACACTGCCCCGTCCCCGGAGCTGACCGAAGCCGGCGTGGGAGGCTGCGGCTTATCGGCAACCGCAGCGTGTGGTAGGAGCAGGGGAATCCTCCCGAGGCCAAAATGTTTTCTCTTTGCCTCGCAGCTGTCAGCTAGCGCTTCCCAGCCATCCACAGCATTCCACAGCAGCGGGGATGTCCCCATCCTCTCTTGTCTCCTTCCTCCGCGGGCTGAGCAGAGGGACGATCCTGCAGGCAGCGTGGGACACCCGTTCCCAGCTCCAAGCCTGGTCTCCATCTGCCGTGTATCTGTCCCAGTGCGGTCCTGGGTGTGACTGGAGTGCTGCTCGGGGCCACCGGCCCCAGCCGTCTCTCCACCCATACCCCCATCCACACCGGTTGGAAAAGCTCAACGGTACCTGCTGGGAGCCTCTGCAGGTATTAAACCCTCTGCGCATAAGAGTGCCTCTTTAAAAATTAAAGCCTCAGTGAGAAAGAAATGAGTCATGACAGGGAGAGATGAAGCTCACGGCATCTGCAGCTCGGTGAAGGAAGGAGAGCCAGCAGCAGGGCCGGGGCTGGCTGGAGCCGTGACCGTCTCCGATGCACTGGGCGAAAGGATGGAGATTAAACGGAGAGCAGCCAAGGCGTGGGACACTGGATGGGGCACACTGGGGGAACTGGATATCTGGGTGACAGCCACTGTACGGGTGAGGGCACCTTCCCTCGCCCTGTCTCGTGCATCCCCACCAACTGAGAGCAGAACTTTTCTCCACAGCCTGTCAGACACCAAGCCCTGGCTCGGCGTCCAGGCACACCAGACTTGGGAAGAGAGGCCCCTGCCTTGTTTGGAAAGGTGACGGGGGCCTCCCCCCTACCTGTCCTGTAAGGCACTGCCCTGACACACGGCACCGGTGACGCTCAGGCTCGAAACGCCTCTCCCGGATCCTGACCAGCCATCCTCACCCGCTGCCGAGCTCCATCCCCAGGCACCTGTGAGTGAGCAGCGTGGTTGGGTTGACACCCCAGCTGTAACACCGGGGTCCCCGAAGCCATGAGGATGCCGAAGGCTCTGCTCTCCCCCCAAACCAGACCCCACCTCCCGGCCACCGACGCTTTCTGCTCAGCGCGAGACCCCGCAGCGCGGCCGGCCTCGGGGCAGAGGGCAGGACGCGGTGGAATTGCCTCAAATCCTGAGCGCCCACAAAGGACACCGCAGCGCCCAATACCGCTACGGGAGCTGGAATAGCTTGTGCTGCAAATATGGCACAGATGTATCTCTCTGCAAGACGTGCATGTGTCTCACATCAGCGGTGACGCCAGCAACTTATTTCCCCGCTGACTGCTGAGACGGCTGATCCGCTCCTCAGCTGTGACGTGTGAACCTGCCCTTAATTTCCAGTGGCACCAATACGTTTTCTTCCTTCCCTTTTTTTTTTTCCTCTGCCAGCCCCAGTTTGCTCCATGTAGGCCATGACAGGCAGTGGTAAAGCACCCTGAGCGATGCTGGGAGGCCCAAAGGCTGGCACATCCCAGGCTCCCGAGGAGCAATTAGCTAACGGAGGCCAAGGGCTGGGCTGGCCTCGCCAGCCAGCAGTGTCCCTGGCAGCTCACGGTGAACCCGGGTCACGCATGACACATCACATACATAAAGGATGTGTATGTATTTGCCTAGAGCAGAGCTCCCAGCAAAAAAAACCAAAACCAAAACACAACCCAACAGCATTTGATTTGGGGAGGGAAGCCAACAGGGTGTGTAGGCAGGAGAGTGACGGAGCATCCCTCCCTACGCCCGAGCACACGGCTGCACCCCGGCCAAGGGGATATTGCAGCAGACGGGACAAGGGAGGAAGCTGCATACATACGTATTAAACGTATGCATTAAACGTATTTACGTTTAAGGGTGCCTATATCCCGGCCGGGTGTCCAGAGGCAGGGACGCGAGCCCGTGGCCAGGACGCTCGTGTGCTCGGCTGAGCGGTGCGGCCGTTGCCAGGGCTGTGCGCTGTGTGGTCTGGCAGCCGTGGAGCTTTGTACGCATATTTGTAAATACATTAAGCCCATGGTTTGCAGAGAAAGACGTGAGCCAAGCGCCTGCAATTGTCTGCACGGGAGTGTAACCTTTGGGGAGCGTAGCCTTTGCGCTCTTTAGAGCTCAACAGAAATTGTTCTGCTCTGCCGAGCTGGAAATTGGCTGCAGATACCATCACCCAGGCATCAGGTCTGAAGAATAGACTCTCCTTTCAGTCATTAGCCGTGGGGCAACACCGCGAGCGGACGGGGAGGAGGAAAAAGGACCGATGCGGTCCCTCGGGTCCACCACAGCGGCAGGCGTGGGCTCAACCCTGCCCGTGCGAATTCAGCCGCAGGAGGACACAAGGCAAGGGGATGTCTGCGGCAGGGAGAGGAGGCAAAGGTGCCTGTGTGCCACTGAGGAGGGGTTGGGAAGGCTTGAGCCCTGCTGGACTCACGGCCCCATCACTTATCCTTTGTCCTGGTCCCCCTCTGACTAATTTCCTTCCTCCCATTAGTCCTGCCCTCCTGCTTCCAGCCCGGCCGGCAGCCCCGGTGAGCCGCCTTTTCCTCCCCCAGCTGACCTGCACGGGGAATGGGAACGTGGCTTTCAACCCCAATCCTAGAGCAAACCAAGAAGGGACAAAGCCGCCGCAGGACTGAGGTGACTCCCTCCGGCAGCCCAGGAGGTCCGTGTCCAGCTTTTTTCGGACAGATCAGATGCTTTTTGTCATTCGTTATCAGCTGAGGAACAGCACCGCAGGGTTGGGCAAGGGAGCCAGGCGAAGCCCGGCCTCGCCGGTAGCGTAATTCAGGCAATGCCTTTAAAGGGAAAGGGCTCCACGGCGGCTGGAGAGGCTCACGGTGCTGCCTGCACCATCTGCCTGCGATGACTAACTCGCTCCCTCACACACCCTCTGCTCCGGGGCCGTGGCAGGAACCGCTATCAGAAAGCAGAAGCTGGTTCGTTCCTTCCCTCTTGCTCCCCACTAAGATTTTCCAGTGACCGATCATTCTGCAGCGCTAACGGAAACTTGCCCAGTCTCCGGCCGTTTCTCCTCCAGGGTGTTTGTTTGGGGTGGTTTTGTGTGGGTTTTGTTTTTTTTTTTCCACAGCTGTCTCTTAGAATCATCTGCCCTTAACTGACTGCCCTCGGAGGAAGAGCATCATCTCTGGCATCACACTGTTGCCTCCGAGCAGGCGACTCGCTTGGTTATGCTCCGAGCACAGGAGACCCGCAAGGACAAGTGCTTCATTCCCCTACACCCAGCTCCAGCACGGGTCATCGGGGGTCCCCAGCAAAGGGGAACCGCCTCTGGGCACAGCACCATACCAACCACAGCCCGCCGTAGCGGTGGGGGCCGGCTCCAGCCTTGCCGGGCTGAGGACAGGCTCCAGAGACGCAGCGTGAGAGCAGCCTGGGAGAGGGAGGGAGAGGGATGCAGCAAGTCCCCCCTTCCCTGGGATTTGGCAGGGTGAGCCAGGAGCAGTGGCACGAGCTGCAGAGGAGGAGAAGCTGCCACCTGAGGGGACAGGGAGGTCTCCAGCACCCGAACGTCTGAAGGGGACAGACCTGTTACCCCCCTCCCAGGTACCAGCGTGATACCACAGTGGAAGACGCAGATGCTCAAGCGCATTTGGGGAGTCTGAAAGGCAGCTAGCCAAAGCCTCGCACCCGGGTGCCGGGGAGCCTCTCTCCAGCTCCCCAAAAGAGCTGGATCAGCCCAGCCAGGCACCCCACAACCTCCCGGCGCCCCGCAGCCCCCCAGCCACCTTCACACCTTCTCCTCTGGCAGCAAAAGGACTCCCAGCCCGGCTGGCTCCAGCCCAGCTCCTTGGCCAGCGTCACCAACGCGAACCACAGCGGCATCTCCAGCGCCACGACTCACCCTCGCACCGAGCCCGCTTCCTCCGGTGCCCCAACTCAGCCGTAACCAACTCCTCACTTATGAATTAAAAAGCCCCACAGACTGCAGTCCCCACTCCACCCTCAGCTAAAGGCGACCAACAGCCAAAGAGCTCTCCCAGTGCTCGTTCCCTAAATCTGTTCCTAATTAGGAGTGGACTTACCCCTGCAATTAATTGCTGGAGTCGTTCATTAGATATCACAGATGATCTGCTTTGGAAAAGGAGGCAGCAGAGTGGCTGATCAGTTCATAACGAATGGAGAGAGCATCAGAAGGATGGTTAAAGCCTCTGTACCTGGCCAGGGGACAGCAGAGGCTGGAGGTTTCCAGCAGAAAGTGCCTGGCTTTGGGTCAAGCGGGGTTTAGGATTTTTTTTTTAATTTTTTTTTTTTTGCGTGGCTCTGGGAGTATTGCAGAGATGATGCCTGTGGGGGCTGTGGCTGCAGACCGAAGAGCTGCACCCAGCGTGACGCAGAGCCGATGTCCCGGCTCACCCCAGCCCCGTGTCCCCGGCCGCCCGCTCCTCCTCACCGCATCCAAGCCCCGAGGGGAGCTGGGACCGAAACGACCTTTCCAAAGCAATTACTCTGAACCAGCTTTTTTTGACTCATCTCCAGGTATCAGCAAGCCTTTGGGAGAGGGCTCTGCCCAGGGCCAGTGCTGGGGCACAGGAACCCCACCTTCTCCCAAGCTTCCCACCAGACACAGGGCTTTCCCCTGTGCCGCGGGCGCTCCGCAGACCGGGGAAATCAGTGGGGTCAGCTCGTGTAATCAGGCAAGGACGGGGAATGTCCCCCTTTGTGTGGCTCTCAGGAGACAGCAGAGTGACACAGATGAGGCGTAAGGAGAGCAAAAGCTCTCTCCTAACCCCCCTACCCCCTTAAACCAGGTTAAGGTCTTCCGTGCCTCAGTTTCCCCAGCTCCCCACCGCCCTCCTCTCCCGCCCCGCAGGGTATGTAAGGCACAGGGAGCCTGTTGGCTGCAGTCACCGCTGAAAGCATTGCGTGCTATTATTAGCTTTAAGGGAAGTGAAAGTGTTTCTGTGCCTCAGCATTTAATTTTCCCTCCTAATACAATCTGCATGGAAACAAATTAACCCCACCTACACCCAGACCTACCCGGGAAATCACCAGCCTGCCGGTGGAAAAGCTGCAGGGCCGTTCCCCGGGTCCCGGGAGCAGCAGCTCCAGGCTCCCAGCAGGTCGAGGCTGCAGTTATGGCTGGTTTTCAGCAGTTTTACTCTAATCGGGCTGTTTCGGTGACACACGAGCTCCGTGCTCCCTCCATCACTGCCAGGTCACGGCGATGGACCAGAGCCCGCGGTGCTTTTGCTACCGAAGCAGCTCCGTGGTTCGGAGAAAATAATAAATAATAATATAATTATTTCAATATATAATTATTATATATATAAATATATAATTATTATAATAAAAATAAAATAATAAAAAATGTGTGAAGTGACAGAGGAGTTGAGCTGCATTCTGGGCTAATGGCTGGAGAAATTACATTAAAAAAAAAATGGAGCAAAGCAAACCCTTGAAGGTAGACAACTGTAAACAGCAAGAGAAACTGGGACGCAACTTCTAAGCAGGAATAGCTGTTTATTGCTGGTTGACAGGGGAAGATCGGGTGACTCACGCTGGGGATGGCCGACAGGTTCCAGCTCTCCTGGGCACTGGTTCGACTCAAGGCTGAGCGACCAGTGCCCCGGCGATGGGCTCTTTGACAAGGACCTGGTGGCTCTTAGCCCTGCTCTTAGTGGGGACAGATTTCCGCATCAGGCAGCGGCTCCGAGCCTGGCCAGGATCGCTGAACTGCAATTCCCCCGGCAGCTCATCAACATCCAAACGCTTTCCAGCCACCACGAGCCAGGACGGGGCTGAGCCGCTCACCCGGGGGCAGATGGGCTCCGCAGTCCATCACCGCGTCCTTAGGGGAGCTCCAAAGGAGGGTTATTTGCTGCTTCTGTCTGGCGGCTGATGAGGCAGCCAGGGACAGTGAGGGTACCCTGGAGAAAGCTCAGGAGAGCTCTCGGCCAGGGAAGCAGTGTCCCCTTAACACCCCCTTCAGCCCCAAGCCAGCAGCTGGGCGGGCGGGTGGTGGGTCAAGAGATGCTGCGAGGAAAGCAATGACTAATGGAGACAGTTGGGCGTAAGACAGACAGAAGTGGGCAGAGTGATGGATGTGGAGGGACAGAGGGACAAGCGCACGGCCAGACAGACGGCTGCGTGGCCAAGAAAGGCGGCGGGTGCAGGGTCTGCGGGTGCCCTGCGGGTGGAGGGGAGAAGGACGGGCAGAGGCAGGGTGCAAGGCGCACGCTTCCCTGTGCTGCCTCCGGAGGAGAGAGCCACCTGATGAATAATAATGATGAATTAGGATAATGAATAAGCGTTCGTGGCTCGGCTGTGCTTTCACGCCAGGCTCGCAGGGGCTGAGGGAACCAGGTCTGCTGCAGCCCTGCCTGCCCGCTGCCTGCCCTGGCCCCGTGCCCCAGCCAGCCCCCAGGCCACCACGACATTAACCTGCTTTTCCACCAGCGGCTGCCGGCCACGTCAGCCAGCTTTTAATTAGACCGAGCACTTCCGAGCATCCCCCGCAGCCCGTTTGGGAAGATCCGGGGGCTGGCAAAGCCCAGCCTTATGGCCAGAGCCCGCGCCCCAGCAAAGGCTCCCATCGCAGCTCGGCGCGAGGTCTCCAGCGGAGCTCCGTGCTCTGCCCGCCGCTCGGGCACCCCCAAACCTGCCCCGTCCCCCTTCAGAGGACATCCTCTCGACAACTGCCGCCTTCCCAGCACTTCTGAGCCTTCGCTGCTCCCCCCGCCCCGAGCTGGGACGGTGCCATGACCCGCGGCTGGCTGTCGGAGGAGCCAAGCTGCGAGGAAATCTGGTGCATCTCCCAAAGCCTCCGCTCCCAGAGCCCTGTGATTATGGGGATTTCTGTTTCCTTTTCTTCGCTTTAATTTGCAGCCTCTGCGGTCGCGGAGTTCTGCTCCACCCGGGAGCAGCAGGTCCCGGGGAGGGAGGGGAAGGCGCCCACCCTGCCAAGGCACAGACCCCGAGGCAGGGCTCAGCTGACACGGAGCATCCATCCCTCGACCCCCTTTGCAAACAGGACCCCCCCCACACCTCCCAAAAGTCTATTTTCTGTGGTGTGGGGCCACCCATGCCCAGCCCCACGTGCCTCTCAGGGGAACTTGGCAGCAGGTAGCCACTTCTCACCGACTAATCTTGCTCCCTGCCACCGGCCAAGGGCTGACGGGAATAAACACATCCACCAGCCCGCTCGCAACATGCCTTTCCATAAGGGGAGCGAACCTGCCGGCACCGCACGCTGCTGGCGGAGGTGCCGCTCTCTCCCGGCTCACTTCCAGCCCGGCGGGTCACCAGGGGACAGGGCAGTGGGGGCTCCTGCAGAGCCTGGACCCCGGTGTCTGCTGGGCACCCCTTGCAGGGTGCTCGGGGTGAGAGCCCACCTGCAGCCCCTCTCCTCCCAAACCACCTCCCCGGCCGTGCATCACCTGCGGTCAGTGCAGCACCCCTGAACGGAGCAGCAAACACTGACCTGCCGGTCACAGCACCGTGTGAGCTGAATGCAGAGAGGCCATTAAGTAAACTAATTAACGAGAATGTTAATTAGAGATGAGAAGGCTCTGGGAGAGCAGGTGGGAGGGAATGGAGTCAGTTGACCTGCGTACCCCCAGCAGAAGGGCAGCCCGGTCTGCAGGACCCCCTCGGGGGCTGCTCTTGCTGCAGTGGGGACACTGGGGCCGTGGAGGGGACACGGTGGGGACACGGCAGGGGGTGGCTGCGACCCCGGGGTGCCACAGTGTCTTCCAGGTGCCACCTCACCCATCAGCAGGGATGCCCCTGCAAAGACAGTGTTCAAAGCATCACTTCCAATATCCGTCTGTTTTCCCATCCTGCTATGGAGACGCCTCCTTATATAAACCCTGTTAAGTAGGACGGCCTTTTATATCTCGTTCTGCCATCGCTGCTGGTGGCTGTGGAGGCTCCAGACCTCCCTGCCATCCTCACCGCCTGCTTGGCAGCCGAGGAGAAAAGCGATCAGAGTGTGTGCAGCTGGGCTGCCCTCGCACCCGGCCCCGTGCCATGGCCGTGCCAGCGCTGGAAGGGGCTGCACCCAGCCCAGGCACTGGCCACCAGTGTCATCTGGGTGCACCCAACACCATGTCCAGTCCCAGAAGGCCCTGGGATGGTTTCAAGCCAGGAACAAGGGAATGGGAATTAATTGAAGTGGCTGAGTTCATCCAATACCCTCCCTGGGGCGAGGGACGTTGTAGCAGAGCAGATGGAGGGGGTGAGCATGAAATGGTGCCATCAGCACACGCAGATGCCTTTTGATCCCCCCACGCTCAGCAAGGAGGGCCCCATCTCCGGGGCAGCCCCCTGCCCAGGCCAGCTGCCCGCAGGACCGTGGCATCCCCTAATTCACGGTCCTTTTTGGCTCCCTCTGGCCAGAGCATCCCCTCCTCTCTGCCCTCTCCGTGCCTCCCCGCTGCCTTCTCTCCAGCCCTGTCAGACATCTAAAATGATGGCTTTAACAAGGGTAAATTTTTGATGAACAAGATATTAAATATTTGTGGCTGTTGCTTGAGCTTTCAATTATTCAGCATGAAAGTACAGGCAAGGTGTAGGCAGCCCCCGCAGCCGTGTCCTGGGCTGCCGTGCTCTCCCTGCGGCACCGAAGGACATGGTGGCCACGTGGGACACGGATGCTCTGGACGCGGCTGGCGAGCCCGAGCAGAGCCAGCTAGAAACCTTCCACCCCACATCGCAGGGAAAAAACTCCAGGGACAGTGCTGCTTCACCGGCAAAATCATTTTAATTCCCATGAAAACTCTGCCAGGGAGAGAGAGGCCACTCAAGCCGGGCGAAGCCTCGCTGGGAACATCTTTCTGCATGCTTTAAATTTGCTGCCTGGTTTCCATGCTCACGTGTTTTCTGCTCCCCGGATTTGCTGCTTCGGCTGCGGAGTCTCTCCCTGCAGCACAGCTCCGGGCTCGCGGTGTGTCCTCATCCCCAAAGTTTGCTTTGAGTGGGATCTGTGGGGACACCGGGAGCTGGGACGCCGCTCCCCGTGCTCCCAAGGCTGGACAAGGTGAAGCTTTCCATTGCTCCCATCTCCAGGCTGGTCCAGCAGAGCTGGCAAGCTGGGCAGGGGCGCAAGCTGTCTACGAGGAGAAGACAGACATCCCTGCTCATCTCCTGCCTGAGGGAGGTTTGGGAAAAGCGGGAAAAGCAGGAAAAGTGGCAACACGCCGGACACTGGGAGGATGCTCATTGTGTGCTCTGGATGCCCAAGGCCATGGTTTCATGGGCTGCAGCTCATCAGGGCACCGACCAAAGCCGTCTCTGCCCCTCTGGCTCCTTCCTGCCCGGTGGGACGGTGCCCGGCATGACACGCGTGCGGCCGGCCGGTGTCACCCGCCGGGAGCGCAGCGGGCAGGTCCCTCAGGGGGGCACGTTGGGCCGTCCTCGGGATGCCAGCAGCTCTGCTGGGTTCCCGGCTGACGAGCAAAACCTCGGCATTGTTTGAATCAAAATCCCATTTTCAAATGCCATCGTTTCCCACAAAAGAGCGACGCGGAGCTGTGAGCAGCTCGAGCCTGGGAACACCCCAGCGCCGCATTGTTCGCGGAGGCTGGGGCATCCCGCCCTGCCTCGGCCACGCTCCAGCGTGGGTCTTTCTTCTCTCCCTACTGAAGCTGCTGCTTGCAGTTCGTTCCCGTTGTGTGGGGCAACACCGCTGAAGGATATTTAACAGCTCCCGGGTCTCACCCCTCCTCCGCCTGCTTCTAGCTTCTGGCAGAAGGATGTCAGCATCCGTGGGGAGCACTGGGGAGGTGCAGAGCATCCCCAATCCCCCCTAATCCCTTGCTGCAACCAGCGGTCCTGGGGAGAGCCGGTGCTACTGCGAATTTGGCTGCATTATTGAGGGACCTGGTTATCGCACTGCGGCTCCAGTGGGGTGCTGCTCGTGAGCCGACATCGGGTGCACGGACACCCCCCAGACCTGCACCCCGCTGAACTCGGGCACCCGCAGCCACGGGGCTGCTCCTGCTCAGAGCTTCGCAGTCGGCTGGTCCTGGAACATACCTGAGGGAAGCAGCCAAGAGGCATAAAATCCCTGCTGAGCCTCTGCCAGCCAGAGGAGTGGCAATTAAAACAAAATGATTAATCACAAACAGTGAGTGGCTATAAAACTTTCCAGTAATAGGACTGAGAGTGGGATAAGCAGCTCCGGAGCTGAAGAGGCTCCCGGCTGTAGCGGGGCAGCGGTGCTGTGTTTCCAGCAGGTTTAGGAGAGGAGAGTTGCTCCCGCCAAGGGGAGGGACGGTCCTCGGTTTCTCACAAAGTGCTGAGTTCCATTTTGGCTTCAGAGAGAGACGAGCTACTTGGCTGGAGACATCCCCTTGGCCGGGAGACGGCGATGCTCGCTGGGCTGGATGCTCTTCACCACGGCGCCCATGGCATTGCCGTCTGATGTGCCGGGGCCGCTCTCGTTCAGCTGGGGTGAGGGGGGAAGGCCAAGGGCAGGATTTGCCCAGGGGCCGGATTCCACCGATAGCGGATGCTCAGGCAGAGCATATTTCAGATCATCTTTCCCTGAGCATCACGTTGGCTGCATCCACCCCAAAGCTGCATCCCAGTTTGCAGTCTGCTCAGAGCCCAGGGGACCACCCAGAGCTTAACCCCGGTGCCACGCTCGATCGTCCCCAGCGGTGATGGGGAAGGCAGTGACACGGGCAGGGGTGGAGCGCAAATAAACACCCATCGACCACAAAGGGCCTTGGAATACCCTGCAACTGGAGCACCCAGCGTCAAGTGGCAATGGAGAGCAGAAGCGAGGTGCTCTCCGCCTCCTCGGGATGGATTCGGTTTGCATTTACTCCAGCGTGCGTGTGTGTGTGGTGTGTGTGTGTGGTGTGTGTGTGTGGTGTGTGTGTGTGTGCAGGCGTGGGCGGGCTGGCAGCGCAGAGACCGAGCATCCCGCCGGGCTGCTCCCGCCTGCGGTCAGGTATGCAAACTTTCTTCCCTTTGAAGAAAGGAAACCCAAGGATTAGCCGGGCTCTTTCATTGCCATGACAACCCTAAAACATTTATCAGAGATAATTGCTGAGAGGCCGGATCCTGATCCACTCTGGGCACAACGCTGCGACAGGTTACCTTCTGCCCGACTGCACCTCTCGTCTTTGAAACCTGCATCTTCTGAGCATCGCCATCCCGGTGCAGCTGGGCTGGAAACTGCAAGCAGGGGCCGAGGACACGTCCCCGACACCCTCCTGTCCCCAGGAGGTGCTGGCAGGGCTCCTGTGGGCGCTGAGGGAGAGGGATGCTCTTTCCATTTGATACACTGGCTTAATATGAGGGGCATCCATTGTCCCCGAGAGCCTTCCCACAGCAATTGAGCTGCATCACCGTGGTGGGAAGGAGAATCCATTTCCAACACTTTATTATTCTTATTAATAATAATTTTAAAAATTGCCTTAAAATGGTGGTGCTGACCTTGGCACAAAGTGTGTGCTGGGACTCAGCACCGGTTGGGGTAAATGGGATTTTTGGATTCATCTCAAGTCATTAACTCCTCCCAGCCAGTCATTAATCCCCAGGAAATGCCCTGTGACTTGGATCATTGCTGCTTAATTAATACAAGCTCCCATCCCTGGGAGCTCGGGGCCAAATCCTGAAGTCATTCTGTGCAAAGCTTCCCCTTGGCTGCAGGAGCTGCTCCCCAAGCCCGTGGGGTCCGTGGTGCCAGCCCGAGCTGAGCCGATGCTGAGGGAGGTGGGTGCTGCGGGATGCAGATGCTGTGAGATGCGGATGCTGAGGGATGCGTATGCTGGGGGATGTGGATGCTGCAGGATGCAGATGCTGTGGGATGTGGATGCTGCGGGGTGTGGGTTCTACGGGATGTGGGTACCGGGGGATGCGGATGCTGGGGGCTGCAGATGCTGGGGGATGCGGGTGCTGCAGGATGCAGATGCTGGGGGATGCAGGTGCTGTGGGATGTGGGTGCTGGGGAACGTGGGTGCTGTGGGTGCTGGGGAACGTGGGTACTGCACGTGCTGGTGTGGCCAGCAGAAAGTTACCCCCAGACTGGAGCCGAGGACAGCATTTGTTGGGGGTTTATACAACACCAAGCACCACGCCATGGCCAGGACAACCTCTCTGAGGCACAACCATGACCCTGAGCAGTGCAATACATTATCCAAATAATGCAGAGTCCTATGGGAAGCCTTCACACACGCTCGTGTTCCCTCCATCCCCAGTAAGGGATACGCAGCAAACACTTATTTCTTCCCCTTTCTTTTCAAACAGCTCTCATGCAATTTGCTTTATCCCCCTTAACTTGTCAAAAAATAGAAAATGCAACACCTCCTATTCCCCGCTCTTCCCTGCCCTGGTCTTTCATGATCCCTCTTCTTAAAAGAGAAATAAAACCCCATTTATCACAATAATGATTTTTATTTCCAAGCATTGCTGGTGATTTATGGACCTGTTTCCCGAAGCCGCTCTCTCCCGCAGCAGAAATAGATGAATGTGTTTAAGGGTGGGCTGGGGGTGCCAGTGGGGGAACGGGCGGGAGAGAGATGCGGGGACACCGTGCGTGGGCACGTGCCCGTGAGTCCCATGGCAGCACGAGCTGGAAGAAAGGCTTAAAATAAAAGAGGTGGTCTGATAGGAAAGGGAGGTGCTGCCCATCCAACAGCCTGAAACGAGTCCCTGGTGCCACGTGGATGCAGGAGCATCGTGGGATGCAGGAACATCACAGGATACAGGAGCATCACGGAGCAGCCTGCACCATCCTGACCGTGCCCTGCAGCACACGGCACGGGCTGTGCAGCGTCGCCCGACCCCGCTGGCATTTGAGGCTGTGGTGATAAACGAGTGTGTAAAAACCTGAGGGATGCGGGACCATAAATCCCCCGCAC
This sequence comes from Anarhynchus alexandrinus, assembly GCA_008711295.1. Classification (NCBI taxonomy): domain Eukaryota; kingdom Metazoa; phylum Chordata; class Aves; order Charadriiformes; family Charadriidae; genus Anarhynchus; species Anarhynchus alexandrinus. The sequence goes on from VUYV01000439.1 coordinate 405,023, forward strand.
AATCCCAGGTAGGAGCCGTGCAGAGCGTGCTGAGAAAGGTCACGCTGCCTGGCGTTTCCCACCGCGGTGATTACCGGTGGGCAGAGGTGACGCGAGGCTTAAATATCAGCAGGATTTCAGTCAAGGAGCCGTCGTGGTGCCGGGGAGCTGGGCAAAATCCCTCCGGCCCCATCCCACAGGTAGTGCCACTGCCGGTCCTCAGCTCCCCCGGCCACTGGAAGCCTTTTGAGAAGACCCTCTACCAGCCCCATTGAAGATGCCTCCAAACCCAGCCCCTTCCCAGAGTTACTCGTTGCTTTGCAAATTTAAGCTGCCTGTATATTTATTTTTGCCTGCATTTATTTGCCTGCATATCTTTTTTTTTTTTTCTTCTGTTTGTCTGAAGTTATGGCTTGATTTCAGGAGTTAAAGAAAACTCAGTTTATAAATAGTTTGCTCAAAGCACCGCTTTCCAGAAACGACAGAAGTCCGCTCCCAGCGAGCGCCGCTTCCCCAGGGGAGGGTCGCCGCAAGGGGAGGGGGGATTTTCATCTTTCCCACATCGGCTCCGCAAACAACATGTAACCTTCCTGAGAAAGCCGGCGGGAGTATTTTGGGCGGCTGCTGGTACCGCAGCCAGCACGTTTCCCTGCTCTGACACTGATGGCAGAGCCGCGGTGGCCGGGGACAGCCCGACCAGAGCAGCACCGTCCCCGCTCCGCACAGGTCACGTTGCCCCACTTCAAGCAGGGGAGATGCCCCCGAGCCGGCATGTGACACTGATACTGGGAAAGAGGTGGTGAAAGGAGGATATTCTTGGGGAATTGTCACTGTTGGAGTGTCCCTGCCTCTCCTCCCAGCATGGAGCTCCTCCTGAGCCCGAACCGGTCACGCGAGAGCCGGGCTGCTGCTCTTGTCACCCCTTTTAAGGCTGTCGCTGTTGTCCCCGGAGCTGCCCGTGCTGCGGGGTTGGGACTCGCTCCAGGAGGAGGGCGGCTGCGTGCCCACCGCTCCGGCTGAGCCGGTGCTAACGTGCAGGGCTGTCCCCAGCCAGACTCCCCCCGTACCCTCGGCAAAGCCTCCCCTGGGCCCAGCAAGACCAAACCCCCCCGCAGGAGAGCGGGATGGGGTGCGGGACCCCTCCTCGCTGCCGCTTGCATCCCAAACCGGTCCCTCACAAAGGGTGAGGAGTGATGCAGCCAGATACGAACCTTCAAAGGGGACAGTTTCTTCCAGGACAAGGTTTTTGGAAACGAGCACCTCAAGCCAGACTAGCTCATCACGCCATGTGCTGCTTCCCGAAGCCATCCCGAAGGATTCAGCCCCGGGATCCAGCCCGCTGCCACTGCCGAACACGCAGGCAGGGTCACCCAGCTCCTTAGGGATGGGCCAGCAGAGGCACGGCTGCTCTTACCCTGTTTTATTTCTTTTTCCCCCTTCACGGGCTAAAAAGCGAAAGCAGGTACATCATTTTTAAATTACTGGGAGGGGGGGTTGTGGAAAAGTCACATAATTTAGATTGGGTTTTAAGGACACGAGTCATCGGGGCTGAGCAGAGTTGATGAGAAACATATAGCATTTTGTCAAAGAAGAATTTATGTCAGTGTGACTAATGGGAGCAATAACGAGAGTGTTCGGGATGAATCATTTAGCAGAAGCAGGACGGAGGGCATCGCTAACCTATAGCCGAGATTTTTGGGAAGAACAGGTTCATCGCAAAAGCCGATTGATGCTGGCGAAAGCCAGGTAGATCCAGACAGCCCGGTGCTCCGCCAGCCTCTCGGCCGCTATCCCAGCGTGCCAGGACACCGGCACTACTCGTACAGCCCAGCTTTCCTTCTGACCCCTTTTCCCTTGGTCAGACTTACTGAATTTTTAGGGGCCAGGCTGGTGTTTCGCCAGGCTGAGGACATCAGAGGTATCCAGAGAGCAGCAGCAGCGATGGGCAGATGCTGGTGTTGGGCTGTTGGAGTTGGTTTTGAGTTGAGAGAGGTGGCCTCAATTTCACTTCTTTGCTTCTTTTTTTTTTGGGGGATGCTGTTAATGAGCACATCCGTACTAGAAAACCACCTGTGAATTCAAGGGTACATCCTAAAGAACTGAGGACTGAGAAAGTGAGAGCTCTTCCTAGCGCTGCGGGGAGCGCTGGGGTGAGCCCTTCCCTGGGTGACCATCTCGTTGCTTTGCCTGTGCGTGGAGAGCCGACGCTGCGGGACGGGGACCGCCATCCCCGTGGGCACCCAGAGCCTCACCCCCTGCGGACCTTCATTCCTCGGGACCTCTGGTCCCTACAGCGATGTGGGAAACAGCGCTGCCGATAGCCATGACCACCCCTTGCCTGGCAGCAGAGATCACTGCCCAGCATCCTATGGGGACCCGACCCCTCCTGACCCCCCTCCCATTCACCCCAAAAAAGACCCTGGATCCAAAAATCTCTCCCTCCCTCTGCAAATCTTCAGACCACAGCTCCGCTGGCGGCTCTCAGCCCATTTCCCAGCCCAAAAGGCAGCACCCGATACCCATCTCTCCCGCTCAGTGTTACCACAGCCGCAGCTCCCGGAGTCCTGAGGTTTCACGGGGACCTTCAGCTTTTAAACCCCGTTTCTGGCTCTCCGGCCCCTGAAGCAAGCGAGCCAGGAAACTCTCGCACACCAACAGGGCAATAAAACCCCTTAAACACCCGTATTTTAAGGCACGAGAGCTGGGTCCCAGCACCTCTCGCACCACCGTCCTGCGCAGCAATTAAAAACATAAATATTTGCTGCAATCTGTTTTCTATCTCCGCATCCCTCCTGGGCTCGGCTCGCCCCTCCCGGCCCGAGGAACATCGGCATCTGCTCCTGCTTAAAACACACTTCTGCAAACTCACTGGCTTGTTCCAAAAAGGAGGGAGATGGGGGAAAGACAGTGCCGGGCTTTGCTGGCTTTTGTGTTTTGTTGGGCTTTTTTTTTTGTTGCCTTTTTTTTATTTATTTTTTTTATTTTTTTAAAGGAGGATTCATTACTTCTCCCTCTCTCTTTCTGTTCCTGCTCAGTATGGAAAGTTTTGCTTCAGCTCGCCCTTGTGACTGGAAAAAGAGCCAGTTCATCGCAGCAGAACAAGGGGGCTGTTTCTTCTTTCTTTTTTTTATTCCAGAGTTCTTAGGAAAGCGGTTTCGCAGGGAAGCTGCCGGGGAAAGGCAGGAGCGAGGTCCCCAGGGGAAACCCCTGGCAATGACCCGGGCTTAAGAAATGATGAGGACCGAGATGGGGTGGGGATTCAGCTCGGTGGGGTTTGGGGGAGAAAGAAGAGCCTGGGAGAGGGGGATGGAGCCGCCATGGTGGGGAGCAGCATCGCACCAGCCGTGGCAGAACTGTTTCCCTCCCCAGCAAACCCTGCCGGCGGCTGGGGCGGGTACCAGCGATGCTCTGCCAGGCAGGAGCCCGGGTCAGTGCCCGGAGAGCGGGTCCCACGCAAAAATGCCAGAGGGTGGTTGCGGGTGTCCCCGGGTGTTTGCTGATGCACGGACGCACTCGTGCGCGAGGGCGCCGGGAGGGCTCAGGGCAGGGAAGGTGACGGGATTTGCCCTGGGTCACAGCGTGGGCTGGGTGGGAGCTGGAGCGGATGCTCCATCTGCCGAGACCTGCGGTCCAGGGTTTTCACCCCGCCTTAATGTTTCTTCCCCTGGATTTCCCGGGATGGTTTGGGAAAGGGGACAGGCCCTGGTCTTTCTGCTGCCCCAGATTCCTTCCTTGCCTCCATCCCAGGGCTGCAGGCAGCCCCGGCAAAACCCGGGCTTTGCATCAAGACCAAATTTCTGTGTGTTCATCATCTAACTTCACACTGACAGAGGGGTGTCTAAGGGAGAAGGCAGAGCCAGCACATCCTCCCCTACCTGCCCTGAGCCCTTTGGGGCCAGGCAGGGATTTCCATCCCTGGGACGTGACCGCAGCCCTTCCCAGGACAGCCGGGCTTCGTGGCCAGCTTCCCGCTGCGGGCACAGACGCTCCGGCCCCAGGTGCCTGCACTGGTGGAGCCAGAGACTGTCGCGACGGCAGGAGCTGGCACAAGCTCTTATACGGGGACCCCAGGGGACGGTGACACGTCTGCGTCATGGATGACAACACTGAACGGCCTCAGCATCACTGCTCAGACCCTCCCCGCTGCTGGAAAATACCCCGGCGGCTACCAGAGGCCACCGCAGCCTTGCCGGGCTGCCAGCGCTGCCCCTCGCTCTGCGGAGGCAGGAGGAAGGGGAAAAGAGGGAGCACACCGCCACGCCTGCAAAACCCCGGGGTTTGTCCGTTATAGACTCTGCCCCTTCTCCCAGCTGCATCCCAAGCGCTGAGCATCTTTGCCCCGTTCCAAGGGTTATCCTCCAACATCAGCCTCCCCTCCGCGTCCCCTGCGGGTAGGGGTGCCTCAACCCTCCTCCCCCAGCTGTAGGAGCCCCGTCTTGCTGCGGGTGCACGGCGGCACGGAGCACGACGGCGCTTTTCCAGCGAGGAGGCAGAAAGCCAGCCGGCTGCAATCATCAAATCCGACAGCGATCGCTGAAAAGCAGCAGAAGGACGTGGCGGAGCCTGCCAGGGCTCCGCTCAATGAACCAGCCCGTCGCTCCGAGCAGGATGCGTTTGTGCCCACTCCTCTTCCTTCCCCCTGCAGCCACTTTAGCATCAAAGGGATTTCCCTGCGCGGGGCAGGGCGAGGAGCTGCTCTCGTGCTGCGCGCGCCGCGCGTCGCTGGCACAGCTCCCCGTAAAGCATTTGTTAGCACTCGAGTTGGAGCGGCAGGAGGGAAGGGGGTGGCACAGGGAGCTGAAATAGCTCCTGGCTCTTCCCTGCATCCCTCCACCCTCCTCAAACCTTCCCTGGCTGGGAACTGGATATCCCAACCCGTCCCAGACTCTCTAACAGATGTATTTATGGGCTCGTTATAATTGCAGGTTTCTATTTGTTTGCAATGGAGGCAGCAGAACCAAAGCCACTGAAGTCCATGTGGACACCAAAACCCAACCCTAGGTCAGTTATAAAGGACCCAGCCTTGTCCACATGCCCTTGCAGGCTCTGAGCGCCACCAGGCTCAGCAAGGAGGTGATGCCCCCTTCCCCGTGCCCATGGGCTTTGCTATAAATCCCTGCACTGCTCCAGGACCCAGCCCAAAGACCCCTGAGCCTGGCTCCTGGCTCAGATTCTCTTTTNAAAAAAAAAAAAAAGGAAAGGGAGAACACCTTAGAGCCTGAAGAAGTCTGCAAACAACTCAGCCGCATTCTCCGAATCCTTTCCAGCTCTACAGAGGCATTGAAACATTTGACTAAAGAGTTGCACGTGATCTACAAGCAGATATAATAAAGAGAAAAGCAGGTCAGATTCTGGCCGCTCACCAACACAGCCACCATTTTGCTAAGTTAAGTTGAGTCGTCAACGGAACAGCCAGCAGGAACCTGACACTCTTTGGGGGTTCCCAGACCCATCTCTATCCCATCTTCCCAAACCCAAACTCCTCTTGTGCCTGGAAAAGCTTGTGCAGGGGAGGAGGGGGCTGCTTTGGAATCATAGAACCATTTAGGTTGGAAAAGACCTTTAGGATCATTGAGTCCAACCATAAACCTGACACTGCCAAGTCCACCACTAAACCATGTCCCTAAGTACCACGTCTACACATCTTTTAAATACCTCCAGAGATGGTGACTCAATCAATCCCCTGGGCAGAACTCTTTGGAAGAGGTCTTTGGATCTGGAACCAGAACCATTTCCAACCTGCAGTGGCAACGGCTCGGATAAGATGCAGACTCGTGTGTATGGAGGTGGTCCCTATCAGAGATGTCATCCCATGACCCATTAAAGGGAGTTATTGCAGGATCAGCGTGACAACAAGATTTTCCAGCAGTCTGGCCACAAAGCATCGCCCGTTGGTACGGGAGAAATGCCTGCAGTGGACCAGACCATCCGCCAGCATCCTCTCCCTGGCCGAGGGCAGTAAAAATGCTGCAGAAGTAGGGTAAATCAGAGAAAAACAGCACAAAAATGAGTAATTCTGCCCTCATGTAGGGTCCCCTGCCAGCCCTTAATATTTGGTGCCTGTAGATGAAGCAATTTCCACACCAGGAAGGAATTGCTGGTATTAACCATCCTGCAGCGGGAGGAAAAACCATCATGGAAAAGAGAGGAGAAATGCCATTGTTTGAAAATCCAGACCCCAGGCTGGAACGAGTTAATCCCAGTCTGTCGCTGAGGTCCTCCCCAACCATTTCAGTAGGATTTCAGCCCCCTTTCAAAAGGGGATTTTGCAATACATTTACTTACATTGCAAAATGAAAAGTAATTTGGAGCTGAGAAATGGATTATGCTCTGCCGAGAAAGTGTTCAACTGGGGTCTTTTGACAATTTGGAAAGCTTTCCTTTTTCTTCTAAAAAACATGTTGAAACAGAAATCTGTTGAAACCAATGTTTTTCTATAAACATGCCGGGTTTCAACAAACCTCCATTTTTCAAGCAAAAACAATTTGTCTAAAAATTACCAACCGGTTCTTGCCTGGGACTGGTCTCATTCCCACGGCACGTGCTTAGATATCGCCCCCAAAACGTGCACAGCCCGATCGCTCCGTGCCCCACTGCTGGAGGCATTTCTGTGGCCACGGACTTGCAGCAGGGCTTCCCTGGCAGCTTTTTGGGTGTCAGAGGTGTTTTTTGCGGCCGGAGGGGATGAAACAGTGGCCATGGGCAGGGAGCATCGCTCCCACCTCTCGGGCAAGTCCCAGCGGGGAGGCAATAGCATCCCTCCTACGAAGAGCGTGCCCAGCCCTGTGGCTGCTCCAGTCCCCCACCCCAACAGCTGCTACTCTATTTTGGGTTTATTTGAGGAAAAATTCTATAGTTTTCACCTGAAGAGCGTTTGGCATTATTTAATACCCCCAGCTACCGGGACTCTCTCATCTGCGACCGTGAAAGCTGATCAAAGCACAGCGGAGAGCCGCAGCGGCGGAGCCGCGGATCGATGGGGCCACAATTACAGATTGATTTTTATTTTTTTTTCCTAGGCAGCTACTTTCATGCCACTGGCATTCCCCTCCCTCCCGGCCCTCGCCACGCTCGATCTCTGCTAGACAAATCGGCAAGATGGCTCGGAGCAGGAATTTCCCTGCTCGATAATCTCAGTCTTTACATTTTCTTTAGGATTTGGGGCAGGATAAGCAATTCCCCCGGCCGCACCGAGCCCCGGCCCCTCTCCCACGCTGGGGACACCCATCACACACATTTCCAAAGACTCAATAATTCGTGTCGCACAGCCAAGTTTCCAAGCTGGGGCACGCGAGGCGCTACGGCAGCCAGAAACGTGGCCCTGCCGATGCCGGGGATGGCAAATACCGAGACAGGCATGGTCCCTGCCCCTCTCAGGGAGGATGCTGCAGCTCCAGCTGATCGAAGCAGATTCATGGCATTAGCATATTAGCAGCCCGGCATTTGTTACCCTAATGGGGATTATTATACTTATTATGCTCTCAGCCGCCAATGTTTATTGATTCTGACACTGCAGCGGTTTTAATCAGGGATCCGAAACATGCTATTATTGGCGCCAAAGGGTCATCAACGCACAAACAGAGCCACGATGGCGAGGACAAAAATAAAGCCCCGGCAGAAGGCGATGCTGGGTGGACGGGGAGCTCGCCGGCAGGGGGACAGCCAACGGTCCCCGACCCCGGGTGCTGGCGGTGACATCGGGGAGGGCAGCGGAGTTGCGAGCGGCTGGGAGCGAGGTTTGCTCGGGAACAAGTTGCAAATCAGGGAGCACCTGAGCGGCTGATTTTCACACCTCACACGCGCGCAGGCACAGCCGGCCGCCTCCGAGCCCCCGCTCGCCTCTCTCCCCCCAAACCCGGTGAGTCACCGAGAGGTTCTTATGCAATTGTGGGGAAAAAGCTCTAATTGCAGAGATAATGCCACGGGAGTGACACACGCCAGCACTGAGAGCTGTGGTGTTCGATTAGAAATTACCCACAGCCGTATTTATAGAGCCTGCCTCTGATTCAACCCCTTCCAGCACGGAGCCGAGAGCCATCGGCCCTTTCCAATGTGTGTCGTCCCCACCCCCCCCTTCAAAAAGCAGCAGCCCCCTCCCCGCAGCATGCACACGCCGGGTCCCTTTCATGGAAATCACCTGCTCTCTGCTTAAAGTAGCTCTGGGAGCAAATGTAAAATAAATATACTCAAAGCACGACTAGATAGAGATGCAGAAGGCGCTGCAGCAGTACGTCGCTGGCCCTTCCCGCGCTCCCACTGCTGGTCTTCATTAGCAATACAGCGCGCACGGGGCAGGCGGCATCGATCCGCTCCGCGATCATTAATTCATAAGCACAGCCATTGATTTTTGCGCATGTCCTCATGCAAGTTTTATCGGCGGAGCCACGTGAGCGCCCGCCAGGTCCGGGCATCGCCACGCACGGTGCCGGCAGTGGCGCACGGAGCAGCCGGCCGGGGAATGGCAAACCCAGTTTTGCTGCTCCAGGGATCCTCCCAGCTTAATTAGCCTCTTGGCAAAGCCACCTAATGACCTGCCAGAGCCCAGCTCCCTCTGCTTCTCCTGCTCTGCCCGCTTACCTAAGAGACGCCCCGCTGCAGCCCTGTCCGTCCATCCGTGGCGTCCCTCTGTCCCCAGCCACCAGCACACACGTCCTCTGTCTCGGCAGTAGACACAAGGCGGGCTGCATCCAGACAGGAGGTTTGCAGGGAAATGGAATAATTTGTGGTTGAGCAGACAAAAGAGCATTTAAGATACTGAGTGGGNTGCTGAGCCACAGCTCATCGTGGGTGATTTCCTGGTAGGGGGAAACTGAGGCCACAGAAGTGTGTGAGGGACTGACGCCCCTTTCACTCTGTGCCTCAGTTTCCCTCACCTGTGGAGATCTCATCCCCTCCTTGACACGAGGGCTGAGAGCTGGGGCGAGAGCTCTGGGTGCATGACTAGCTCATTTCAGAGCCCTTTTGGGATCCAATCCTCCTTTCACTAACGAGGGGGTAAATCAGAATAATCTGTTGCTGGAGCTGGAGGAAACCCCCATGAGAGAAAAGCCCACCCCCAGGCTGCTCCCCCCAAGGCTGCTCCACACCACTGAGGGCAAAGCAATCGCTTTCCCAATTGCTTCTACCTTCTGCAGTTGAACTCACTGTGCCATCGCTGCCGTTACTTCCCTCTCTGCAGACGGAGGCTCCGGGAGGCGACAGGTCCCTGGTCCTCGCAGGAGGGACCATCTGGCATCTCCCGGGGAGCCACTTGAGATGCAGAGCCCATCCCCGCTCTCGCCGGGGTCATTTTTTTTCCTCTCCGCTTGGCTGGCCCGTGCAGCAGCTTGTCACCCGCTCCAACCGCAGCGCCTGTCTGCCACCAGTCCCCGGGGGGAAGGAGAGGGGGTGCAGCACCGCTGCTCCACCTGGAGCTGATGGTCCATCCTGGTGGGACCGGGGTGGGGATGGAGCTGCCTGCTGCAGCCCAGAACTGGGGGGAAGCATCCCTGGTGTGTCCCCCCCCCGCCATCACCTGGGTGACACTGGGAGGGCAGACATGGCATGGAGCATCCCTGGCCACGCTGGGGAGGGGGCAAGCACGGAGACAGCCGGAGAGCACGGAGAGGTGGAGGAGAGAGCGCAGGCAATCCATTTGCGATGTGCGTCGATTCCTAATGCGCCCGGTAGCCTGCCCGGCTCTTTGGGGAAGCATTAGGAGACGATGCTTAGAAAAGCTATCCACGGCCCACTGCAGTAAAACCCTCGATTACCTCACCACCATGGCACGGAGCCCGGGGGGGACGGGGACAGCGGGCGCGGGGCTGGACATCCCCAGCAACCAGCATCCCCCCAACCACGTGTCACCCATCCTAGAGATGGACAGAGGGGGAAAAGTCAATGTCCTGGCCACATGCAGGGGCTCTCCCCATGGGTCCCTGGTCCCCAAGAAGATGCTGTCCTCTCTGCAAGGGCAAGGACATGCTGGGAAGTGGCCACCCAAATCCCCCACACCACCACCTCCTCCCTCTCCAGGCACAAATGTGGCAGAAAGCCCCAACCCAACAGCCATGGAAAAAAGGCAGCTCCTGGGCTGGGGTGGGATGGCAGCAAGCCCCAGAGCCTCGCAAAGTGCCTCCCCGCACGCAGGGCTGGCCCGGCTCTTCAGAGAGCCCGGCGGTGCCGCACAATGGCTTTGGCTCTTAAGCAGAGAGGCGAGGGAAAGCAAAACCTCTCCATCCAGCTGAAAGCACCGGGGGAGTGACAGCTAGGTAGAAATAATTACTCAAATTGGAATTTGGGGTAATTACGCTCCGCGTTCCCGCAATTTTCCCTGTGGGGAAGCCTTTTCACAACCCCCCGATAAAACAGATTTATCATCGGCTGAACACCAGGTCCTTTCCCTGTAATCTTCAAACTCAAACATATATTTCTCTGATCATAAATTAGCAATACTTGCACTTGCTCTCTCTCTCAAAGCTGTTTCTCTCTTCCCCCTCTCCAGGTTTTCCACATCCTACAGAAACGGAAGATCCAGGCTCCGGCTGGTTATTTTAAAAGACGGCGATCAATCAGGCATGCCAAGCTCGGCTCTCCTCCTCCCGCTCGGGGTCCACGGCACACCAACACGCCGGCTGCTGCCACGCCGAGCTCTTCCTTTAGGGTGCATCACCCCTAAACCAACATGTGGCCGCTCAATTCATGCTTGAAAGAGCTTGGCTTCAGGTCAATTAAAAAAAAACCAAACCAAACATCTAAAGGCAGGAGTGGGGAAGCCCCAAGCCGGGGAATGAATCCACAGTGGGGGGAGACCCGCATGCCCAGCAGGACACTGGTCCTTGTCCCAGCAGCCCTGGAAGAGCCTGGCTGGCGGCATGGAAGAGCCATACTTATTGGCAATTTTTTTCCGTTTCATCATTTCTCCCCGGTCAGACGGCTTGGCGTGCTCCGCCGGCGATGGGGGACGGTGCAGGAACAGAGTCACCTTGGAAATGACGCTGGAGGAACTCGTCCCTCTGCAGCAACAGGCCAGGGCTGCTCGGGGGGGAGATCCGGTTGCCCCTAGGCTGGGACCAGCATCAGGGTGGAAATGCCCCCATTTTGGGGAGTCACCAAGCACCTTTCACCCCCGCCGAGGAGGTGACACTGTCACTCCTGGCTGCAACAGGGACATCAGCTCACGTGCCACGAGCTCGAGCATCCTCCAGACCGACCACATCTCCCTGGGAGAGGTGCTTCCAGCAGAGACTTCCCCTGCATCATCTCCACCTCCATCACCCCCAGCCTCCCTGCAGCCCCCCNNCAAAACCCAGCCCCTCTGACCTCTTCGCTCCACAGGAATTGGGTTAAGCCGGGGGGAGCCCCCCCCCCTCTCCCGGAGGACACGTGCCTCCCGTCTCAGAGCCTTTCCCAGGCGTCAGGGCTCCTGTTGACAAGACCTAACGCAACGTTGCTAATAATAGCTGTGTCTTGGTCGCATCTCCCATCCTGGAGCAGCTCATGGCGAGGAACCCTGCGGGGTCTGGAGAGGGGTGGAGGAGGAGAGCTGGGAAAGCCCCGGGGTGCCGCGGGCAGCCCCAGCCCTTCGGAGACCCGCAGTGGGCTGCAGGGAGGGGGCCGATTTTCCACAGGATTATTTTTATGCTAAACATTCACAATTTGGGGGGAGGGGGATGCGAAGAGGGAAAGAATGCGTTTTCTTCTTTCTCTTCCTTTTGCTGTGTCTTTCCTCCTCCTTTTTCCAGTGGCGAAGTGGAAAATGGGGAGAGGAAAAGCCCAAGCAGGTTTGGGGTTTTTTTTTTTGCCCCCCCTATTTCCATTGTTGAATTTCCCTGAGGGGGCCTGGGCAGCTGTCTGCACCCCGGTGATAATTCATGAACAGCACTTTCATCTCCAGAGCCCTCGCAGCTCCCATCTAATGAATCCCAGCATTGGGATCCTTAAAGAAAAAAAACAGAAGGACAGATCTGGAAACTGAGCCGCAACACAGCTCTCCTCGGGTGGCTGCTATTAATTACTTCATTAGTGTTAGGGATGTATAACCTCTCGGACCCCGAGGCACCGATCCGGACTTCTCCGCATGAGATGCTGTATAAATATAGGCAGGAAAATGAGTTTCTGGTCGCTCTGGGGGAGCCAGGTCCCCGCCAGCTGCCGGGGTTGGGGACAGGGAGTGGGACCCATCGAACCTGGGCAAAGTCCTGCCCCGATGCCGGGCGGTGGGAGCTCACCGAGGGCTTTGGGGGGGCTGCGCGAGCGCTCCGGCCATGAGCTGCACAAACAGCCGCCCTCAATGATGGCACGCTAAGCACAAATGGGTGCCTTGAGCCAACAGCCAGTTAAGTGCTATAAATAAAGCTGTTATCGTCCGTGCCTCACTCGCTGAGCAAGATGGGCCACAGCACTTCCTCCCCAGCAGTGTTTAAGGGTGATTTCTGGTCTGGAGGAGGGCAGGAGCTTCTCAGCATCCACAGTTCAGTGGCCTTTTCCCATCCTGTCATTGATTTTGCACTTGGCCAATAAATCCAGTGGTCGCCTGCCCTGGGCACGATGGGGGACAGGGCTGGAACAGACACGGCCACTGTCCTGGACAGGGAGCCCTGTGTTATCTCTGTGGCCTCTTCCCAGCTTGCCTGCCTCCTAGGAAGGCTGAGCCTCCGTCCTCCTCCTCCTCCCACTGCTCTGATTCCTTTTCCAGGTCCCCAACCCCGGCCACCACTGACCTGGTCCCCCTAACCCTGCAGTGAGCTGCTTGTGCTGCCCTGGCTGAGAAGCTGCCAAAGGACAGAAAAGGATGGCTCTGTCCCCAGGTGGTGGCCAAGGGACACGGCCCAGCGTGACACAGGGAGCTCCTGGTCACGCTGGTGGGAGGACAGCAAAGAAGAAATCTGGGTGAAGAGGGGGGAGCAGGAAGAGGGATGGGCACAGTGACGGCAGAGGAGCTCCTTTTCCACCAGGGGATGAGAATCTGCGGGAGGAAACCTGGGCAGAAGAGGATGGAGGCAGCTCATGGACAGGCGTATCAGCATGCTGAGCCCCTGCAAGGATGCCACACGCTGTCCCAGCTCCTCCTAAATCAACCCCAGGGAAGGAGTGTGCTCAGGTCATGCTCCCCAGGAGACAGAGAGGCAGAGGAGGGAGAAGGCTGCTTCTGAGACTTTCCTGTCTCTGTTTTGGTGCCGGTTCATGATGCGTGTCCGGGGCTGGGAGGAGAGCGTGGAGGGGGAGGGCAGGATGGAGGAGGAGGGGGGCCCATATGGAGATGCTTCTCCCAGAGAGCGGCAAGATGCTGAGCTGGCGTGAGATCGGGAGCTCACCGAGACGTTGGCTGTTAGAGCCAAGCAATCAATATGTGGAAATCCAGCCCAGGCGAGGAAGGTGACCTTGAGCAGCAGAGGGATGGAGGGAGGAGAGCTGCATGAATTACACACGGAGACGATCTCTGGGTGAGGGAGGAGGGATGGAAGGAAATGAGAGGGACAGGCAGGACGGGAGCCCTCTGCTCGGCGGCTGCAGAGCCTGCTGTGTGTCCGGGGAGAGGGCAGCTGTGGATCCAGCCGGAGGGGATGAGAGGAGGGAGCTTAGTGCCCGGAGTCAGTCTGCTCCTCCCTGTCCATCCCTGCACACCCTGTACCGAGAGGGACACAGCTCCTTGCACGTACAAAACAGTCTGGGAGCATCCGCTCGTCTCATCCATCCCCTCCAACCGGGGCTGCTCCTGGTGCTCCCCCCATCCCACATCCTTTAACTGTCTCCAGCCACGGAGCTGCCACCGTTTCCCATCACAAACTACTTTGAAGCCCCACAGCTCCTGCTGTTACTCAGCAAACGCTCCCGAGATCAGAGCCACGCTTTGCCTTTGCGCAGCTCCAGCTCACGGCTTCTAACATGGGTCCTGCGCTAATTCCTCTCTCCGGCTGCTCCGCTCCCTGCCCTGCTGCCCCCCGGCCCCGTCTGCCTGCAGCGGGTCCGCTCCTCTGCTGGCCCCATTCGCTGGGCTCAGGCGGTGCCCGGGGCAGGCTGGCAGAAGCGGCACGTGTATCTCAGCAGAGATGCTCAGACCCTTACACACATACACACGTGTGACAGACTGTGCAATCTTATAAAGCCTCCACTACAGAAATGGCTTTGAAATGCAGGCAGGTCCCCGAGGGCAGGCGGTGGCTGTGCCCCGCGGGAGCAGCATAAGCCCAGGCATCAGCTGGGAAGAGCTGCAGACATCAGGGGATGGAGAGGAGCCAGGAATCCCAGCTGCCGCCGAAGGGACATGGGGCAGCGGGCAGGAAGGGTGATGGAGGGGGTGGCCGGGTCTCGGACATACTGCTGAGCTGGGCTGAGCTGGAGCAGGACTGTCCCGGTGGCAGGAGGGCTCAGCAGAGCCCTTCTAATGCCCACTGCCACCTCCAGCCCTGGGGAAGGCTCTGTGCCTCCACACCGGCTTCAGGGCAGGATCCATCCAGCCCCACTGGGGTGTTCCAGGACATCCTGCCATGGAGGGGATGAGGCGCTTCAGCTGGGTGGGAAAGGGCCGTGGGGCCAGTGGCAGGAGGGGGTTGCTTTTCCCTACATGATGCTGCAAAGACAGGCAGTGGTTTCTCTCCCCTTCCCCCTTGGCAGCAGCAAGGGCACGAGAGCACTGTGAGAAGGCACAGCGCTGCACCAGCAGAACGGCAGAGCTGAGCCCCCAGCAGCCCCCTCCCAAAGACAGCCCCAGCACAGCCCCATACAGGGCTTTGGGGAAGGGGAAGACTTTCAGCCCCATCCCCTCCCCTCCTCCCAGGGCTGCGAGGGGACCCGAGAACCACACAGGACAGGACAGCACTGCTGAATCTCAGCACTCCCCCATCAAAGCCCTCCCAGAGCCACCCCATTGCTCTTAGAAAAGTTTGGTTTCTGCAAAGCCAGAGGTCCCTTCACCCCCAGAGACATCCCTCCACCTACCTTTGCTCTCCTCCCCCACGAAGCAAACCCTTCTCTCCCCTCTGCAGCTCCTTTTAATCCCTCCTCTGCCAACACGGAGCACCTGGGCTGCTCCCCAGCTGCGTGGGCATGCCCGTGAGACGCGAAAACACCCCAGAAAGGGAGGTAAAGAGCAGGGAGGGAGTTTGCAGTGCGAAGTTAAGGTCAGGCATTTCCCAACACTCTGCCTTGCCATCTAGTGGGACGAACGCGAAGGACCGGGGCTCGCCGTTGGGAAAAGTTGGCCAACTCCATCCCGCTGGAGCCGAGCCTGGCTCACAGCAATAGTTCATCCCACGGGAGCAGATGAGATCACCGGGGGTAAAGGACGGTGCGAAGGTGTCAGAAGGATGGATGGGGAAGGAGGAGAGACACGGGGATGGACAGACAGGGGATAGATAGATACAGCTGTTCCAAGGATGACGAGACAACAGCAATAATAAATCCTAGCATTTTAGATCTAGCCTGAAAGGAAAGGCTGGAATGGCTCCAAATTCCCATTTATAAAGGGCTCTGGCTTTTGGATGAACGTAATCCATATCTGAGCTGGGTTTTGTATGGACAAGAAAGGCAAGGGGAGAGAGGGGGTGCACGCACACAACGTGCTCTGTGCCACCGGCTGCCGGCATGCTCGTGCCCATGCCGTGCCAACGAGGCATGAGCACCCAGCGGCGTTTGCAGCGTGCCTGTAGATGAGAAGCTGGATCTTCTTGCGAGGTTTTTCTCCAGCTGCCTTAATTTGCCTCCCTGGGCCTGGAGGATGTGGGCTGAGCTCAGTGGTTTCAGTTCAGGATTTTGGATTCTCCAGGGATGTGTCATCCCTCTCACGGTATGCCTGTTTGTTACATGTGTATAAAAATATAGAGGATGAATACATTACATTTAAAATATCTCACCACTGGGCAGCTCTTTTTGGGTGTTGAAAGCTGGGATGATACAAGATATTTTAACTACCTCTGAGTGATTCTTTCCTGCTGGACCTGCGACCGTTTTGCTCGCAGGCTCCGGTGCCAGTCCAGCCTTTCTCTGCAGCTGAAGCAGACCCAAACCCAGGGACACCCTCCCCCTGGGCAGAGTTCATGCTGGAGACCCCACTTAGTGCCAGGACAGCTCCCAGTCCCAGTGGGGGTCAGGGTCCCCCCAGAGAAGGGGCCGTGGGGCTGCAGCGGGTCTGGGGTGAGGTGATGGAGGACTCCAGTTGCCCTGTGCTGAGGTTTCCCATTGCATCCTCTTTTGGAGCACATGGGGACAGCCCAGCTGTGGCCACAGCTCCCACTTGGGTGTGCAGGACTCCTCCGGAGCCACACAGACCCACCTGATGGACCTGGGGACAGCCGAGGGGACAACTCGACCACACAGGTCAAACCTGACGTGGCCAAAGCATCGTCTCTCTGGAGCAATGCAGCTCCTGGTCCCTGGCCAGGAAACCCTGAATGCGGACACGGAGGGCTCTTCCCAAGGCCCCGGGAGGGAATCGAGGAAGAAGTGGGGCATGGGGAAGTGTCCGTCTCTGCAAAGCAGCATGGTCCACAGGGCAGCCGCTGGGCTGGGGCTGGGCAAGGGCTTTCCGCTGCTCTCGCTGTCAAAAATAAGACACTGAATGCATTTTGAGAGTCTTCATTTTATTAAAGCTGCCCACCCCCTGCTCTGTTTGCCCCAGAACTGAGTTCACCCCTACACAGAGGCTCAGCTCACACCAAGGTTAAATGCACGTGCCCTAACCCCGCAGTTTCTGTGGGGCAGCGGGGTCCGGGATGGGGGCACGGGAGGTCCGGGGATGGTTGCCCTCAGTTCCCAGCATTGGGGCTCAGAAGAAGCGGCCCGTGGGCAGGCGGGGCAGGCAGAAATAGGCGTTGGGGAAGAGGCTGAGGTTGATGGGGTTGCCGTCGAGGCGGATGTCCTCCAGTGCCCTGCGGATCTGGCTGTGGTCTTGGCTGTCACAGAACGTGTCCGCATGCATGGTCTGGATGTTGTTGTTCTGGTCGGGGAGGCAAAGAGCAAAATCAGATTCAAAGGAACGGGGAGGAGGAGGAAGAGGAGAAGGAGGAGGTGGTGGTGGGCTCTGCTAGACTCGGGTACAGACAAGCCTGAGTCTGGGCTCGTCTCACCTGGAGGTGCAGGGAGCGCAGGCTCTCGGGCAGCGGCGCTGGGATATAGTCCAGCTGGTTATCGGACAGATGGAGAAACTGAAGCTGCTTCAGGTCCTGCGAGGAGAGTAGTGAGATGAACCTCCCTCTGCTCCCAGCCCCGCTCCAGCCCTCTGCGTCAGCCCCGTTACCCCTTGGCGTGAAAGGTTTGGGCTAAAACCAGCCTGGATTCATCCACCGGGCCGGCAGCCCCAGCACCCACCCGGAAAGCTTCAGGCTGGAGGCCGGTGCTGGGGATCCTGTTGAGACGGGCATCCAGCCGGACGATGCTGCGGGGCAGCTCGGGCAGCGCCGTCAGCCTGTTCTCGGGCAGGATGAGCTCCTGCAGGCTGGGGAGCAGGCGGAAGGCGTCCACGTCCGCCCAGGAGATGAAATTGCTGGTCAGGTCTATTCGCTTCAGCTTCTCTGGTGGGAGAGGAAGGAGGAGATGAAAAGAGACCTACACAGAACAGCTTATTCCCCCCGTGCCCCGTTCCCTTGCCTCGACGTACTCAGCCCTGTGAAATCGCTGGCCCGGATCGCGCCGATGCGGTTGAAGCGGGCGTAGAGGTAGGTGGTCTCCGGCGGCAGCAGCGGGATGTGCTCCAGGTCGGCATCGTCGCAGTACACAGAGGTGCCGATGCAGAGGCAGAGCAGGCAGCTGGGCAGGGCTGGGGGTGCAGAGGCAGCCCATGGCATGGCACGGCTCCCCCGTCCCCCCCCAAAGCACCCCAGCGTGCGGGGAGACGGGAGGACGTGCCCACCCCTCCCCGTGCTGTGGGTACACGGAGTCTTTAGCACCCAGAGCTGTCACAGCCCCGGCACCTTCCTCAGCGAAACAGCCCAGGGCACTTCGTCAAGGGAAGGGCCAGAAACTCCCAGCCAAAAGAGCTGCTAATAAATGAAGATGCTCAGGGCCAAATACCTCCCGCGGGAGAGGGGGGGATGTAGGGTTGCCAAGCACAGCAGCGTTACACCCAGGGCTCACTTGGCCCCCTTGGGTTGTTTTTTTTTTTTCTCCACGGAAGGAAACAGAACAAAAGAAACCAGTTTTGCATACAGCAAAATGTCTGTCTCGGCTGCGTGAGGGTCCCGGCACGCCGGGCAGGGGCAGCAGGAGGGGTACAGCCGTGTCCCCCCCACGCACGTGCTCCCTCTCCTCTCCCCCAGCGCCCGTGAGACTCAGCATCCATTAGTGGGGGAGTTCAAAGCAGCAAGGCAACAATTTCCCTTTGCCTCCTACTTAATTTGTCCCAGTCCAGAGTGACAGAAAATGAATAAAGATATTTATCCCTCGCTACAGGATTTTAATTGTCACTAATCTAATTGCTACTCTGTCCGACTGTCGCAATGCCTCTGCTCATTAAAATGTTGCTGCTTTGCTGGAGCTCTTGTTTCCCAGAAATGTCTCGCCGCAGCCCTCCTGCCTGCTGTGTGATAAGGCGCACCCCCACCGCCCCGGGCAGAGCAAATAACTGCTGCTGTCTGCTGGTGGCAGAAGGATTTGCTCCCTTTTCCCCGGAGCGCCAGCCCTACCACCCCCGGGGAGGTACGGCTGCATCCCGTGGGAACCAAACCCCGCTGGCTGCACCTTTCTGCTGCACCTGGGGCTCCGCACTCACCCTGCGTGGGGATGGGTGCCGGATGGATGGGGCCGGCGACGGTCACGGGCCGCAGTTTTGGGGTTTCAGCCGTGGCGCCCGGGTTTGGGAGAGCCGCGGGGTCCTTGGGGCGAGGAGCCAGGGTGCCAACCTCGATCTGCAAACACAGCCTGGACGTGAGGGCTGGGGCGGCCAAGTGAGTCCTCCCGCTCCCCTCCAGGGCAGGAGACGCCGGCCAAGGGGTCAAGGGCACCGGGCAGGTCTTGTTGGAAAGCCAGCTCCTCCTCGGAGAGCTCTCCTAGCTCAGGGTTTCAGAACCCCCCTCCCTATTTGCCCAGAGGGATGCAGGAAGCCTCATGTCCTGGCCTTCGGCAGCGATGTTCTGGCCAGGCGCTGGCAGGGGACAAGAAAGCTGGATGAGGTCGGGGTCAGGTAAAGCCCTTCCTACCACCAGCAAGAGCGGTGGAAGAGCCACCAGGGCTCATAGGCTTGGGCAAGAGGCTGGTTCTCCAACTGTGCCCCATCCATCCCTTGGACGGAGCCCCTTTCTCGGGATGCACCCAGGGAAGACCTGCCCTGCACGCCACGTGCTCTGCTGCATCCCCCTCACCTTCGGAACAAGGTCACCGTAGTCGTAGAGCTCCTCATAGTTGCTCAGGTCAAGGATCTCGCCGTAGTTGTCCAATGTCAGGTCGTAGTTGTCCAGGTCCAGGTTTTCGTAGAGTGCGAGATCAGCTTTTGGCTTCTCTGCCTTCCTCCTCTCCCCCTTGGCTGGGACAGCCCAAGCTGCCCCCAGACACAGGCTGACCATGCCCAGCCAGGCCAGGGTCCGCATCCCGCACCTGCCTGGGGTCACCGCTCCCAGGGCAGCACCGGGGACCGCGGTCCGGGGGGTCACAGGGATCCAACAGGGCCGGCAGTGCAGGGCAGGACGGGGCCGGGTGCCCTGAAACGGTTGCAAAGCGGTGAAAGCGAAGAGGGACAGGAAGGCAGGACCGGCACGTCAGCCGCAGCCAGCCCCGCTCTGCAGCCGTGGTGGGGACCGCGGCCACCGCGGGGGACAAATGGCCTCCGCCCCCGGCCCCGGGAACATTACACTGTCCCTTTTCTTTTCAGCCCATTTCACGCTCGACTGGAGGGCTGTGCAGGAGAGGCCCCGCGGCCGTGCCGGGCTGCCCTCGCTTCCCGGCTTTCCCAGCCCCGAGGAGGCGGTGAGGGAGTTGGGAGGTGATGAGGGGGTTGGGGTCCTGCTCCAGCCCCTCAGGGTGGTGGGTGAAGCCGGTTGCCAGCCCAATAAACCCAGCAGCCGAGCAAAAATGACCCCAGGAGTCCTGGCACTCTGCTGCTCTCCCCTTCCGTCCCCCTTACTCCTACCCCCGGTCCAAAGCCCTGAGATGCTGTTTCTCAGCCTCCAGCCTCCTGGACAAGCCACCGCCGGGGGACTGGAGGCCACAGGGGTGACTCGATCGCGAGCACAGGGGTGCTGCCTGCACGGGGACACCCCCGGCTCTGCAGCCCGGGCAGGGTGCGCCTGGCAGCCCCCCACCCAAAACCACCAGGGTCCATTCCTAAAGGGAGCTCGCTCCCACCTGAATCCGGCCCCTGCACGTGGGTCCCCAGCGCCCATCACGTGCCCGGTGCTGCAGCATCCCCCCCCCGCCCCCCCAGCGGGCTGCACACCCCCGCATGCACCCACAGCGGAGCAGGCAGAGGGACCGGGCACCCAGCAGCCTCCCGCGCATCTCTCCCACCCCAAACGCAAAAGCAATGACCCAGCCCAGAGTTTTTGCACCCCAGACTGAGGAGGATGCTCCCTAATTTCTGCTCGTTTCCCACAGATCAAACATTTTTGAGTGCAATAAGCCCCCCCACCCCCATCGCCGGCCCCCGACCTTCCCAGCCCCACAGCTCGCCCCAGCCCAGCGGGGCTCTGCTTGGCACTGGAGGAGCAGGAAGAAGACAGCATGGACGTACCCCCTTTCCCCTCTTTTCGGTGTGGGAGAGCCCCGTTCTTCTCCCGTGGGCTGGTGCACTGGCTGGGGAAGGGCTGCCAGGCTTTTAATGCGTGGAGAGGAGGGGGGGCTGCACAGAGGGGCTTGGCATAGCAAGGGGAGAGGCAGGATGTGGCCGATCAAGCTGGCAGCCCCCCACTGGGACATTATATTGTCCCCAGGGGTGAGCCAGCCCCAATGGTGGCTGTCCTCCAACAGCCCAGGCTGGTGTCTGGGGCTGTGGGGGACGGGATGGGATGGGGTGGGGAGGATGCTTTGCTCCCTGCCCCGGTGTCCCCATGGATGATGGGGACACACAGCCCTGGGCAGAGGGGACAGAGCCAGCTTCATCCCTGTCCCAACCAGCCCAGGTCCTGCCAAGCCACAAAGCGATTTCCAGCTGTGGCCATCCCCAGGGATGCGGGAACGGCAAAGCACCAGCTGCAGCCCCCCCCTTGCTGATCGGGGTTTCAGTTGGGTGGGACCCCGGGGCCCAGTGAGCATTCCAGCCCTGGGGAGGGGGTGTGTGCTGCTCCCCAGGGTTTGGGGGTCTGCACAGGCCCACCCCAGCAGCCAGATGGCGGGTGATATTTGGCTCGTCCGCCCCCATCGCCTCCCGCAGGGCTCAGCGCCACTCGCCCCTCTGCGCACTGTTGCTTTGGAAACATGGGGGCGGTTTGGGGAGGGGGAGCTGACGTGGATGGGAGGGGGGGTAGCAATGCTGCTCCCCCCCCACCGGTGTAGGATGGGAGACATCCCCCATCTCCCCCTGTGTGCACCCATGTGTCCTGTGGCATGGGGGGCTGCTGGACACCACCCACATAGGGCTCAGCTCAGGTGGCCATGTCCCTGCTTCATCCTCTGGGGGGCCGGGGGGGGGGGGGNGTGTGCTATGGGGTTGGGACACCCCAGGACGGGCAGGGTGGGCACGACAGCCCCGTGGGCTCCTCGCCGCGCTGGGCAGCCTCGTGCACACCCAGCCACCCACCGCCGTAAAAATGTTCCTCTCTCTCGCAGGCAGATCGCAGCCCACGCGCTCACCCACCCGAGACGTCGCACCCATCTGCCAGTGCTTGCTGGGCAGGCGGGGACACCCCGGCAGCCCCCCACCAGTGGGCACGGACCTCGGCCACGCACCCGCAGCCCCCTCGCCCCCAGCCCACGGCGTCCCCCCTGCCAGGGCAGCCCCAGCCCCGCTCTGCACGGAGCAGAGCAAAGGGCCGCCGCTAATCTTCATTAAGCCCCTCATTAGGCGGCTCGGCAGCCACCGTGATGGAGGCGATGTGGCAGCTGGGGGGGTGGCATTACAGCTGACCCGCCACCTCTGCTCCTTGGGGGGGGCTGCAGGCGCTGGTCCGGGGGTGGCTGCTGAGTTGTGTCCCCCCATGGGGAGCGGGGGCTTTGGTCCGGTGTGGCTGGAGGGGACCCAGCTTTTAGATGGCACCTTCTGCTCCAGCTTGGGGGGAGATGGGGGGCCACCTCCTGCCCAGCAGCTCAGCACGGTGGAAACTGCTGCAAAGCAAAAGCCTGAGCTGGGGCTGGAGAAGGTCCCCAGGGCAGCGGTGTCCCCGGGGCAGTGGTGTCCTCAGGGCAGTGGTGTCCCCAGGGCAGTGGTGTCCCCGGGGCAGCTGCTTTGCTGCCCTGGAGGAGCAGCCGGTGTCCGTCCTCATGCCCACTTCTTCCCTGGTCCCCAGCAGCAGCTCTGCAGCCACAGCGAGCACCTGCATGGATGGCATCACCCGGAGGGTCGGTGCAAACCCTCACAGCAGGGGAGGTCCCTGCTCAGGCACCCACAAGTGGGGTGGGGGGGGTCACCAGCTGCAAGAGGGCTTGATTTGAGCCCACTCCTCCTCCTCCAAACTGCCTCTCACCAGATCCAGCTGCTCCCCAATGGGCCCATCACCTTCTCCCCACCAC
This sequence comes from Anarhynchus alexandrinus, assembly GCA_008711295.1. Classification (NCBI taxonomy): domain Eukaryota; kingdom Metazoa; phylum Chordata; class Aves; order Charadriiformes; family Charadriidae; genus Anarhynchus; species Anarhynchus alexandrinus. Next base: position 427,574 of record VUYV01000439.1, read on the forward strand.
CAGGATGACCAGACGCATCCTACTGGGGACCTCCCCTTTGATGCTCCCCCCGGCAGCCCCGCTCAGCCCCCACGAATGAGGGGTTTCCAGCCTTCCCCGTGACCCTGTGACACACACGGTGGAGGGGAGCGCTTCCCACGCTGCCAGCCCGGCTCCTGCCCCCAGGGCAGAGAGAAGAAACAACCCCCCCTGGTTTTGCGGTGCTCGGCTCCCCCCGGGAGACAGGGCTGACCTGCCCGGGGAGGCAGCAAGTGAACGCACACCCGGGAGTGCATGATTCACGTCCCCATCACAAAATACGGAGATTTTCTTCTCCGGCACAAAAAAAACCCATAAGGGGAACTCACCGCCTGTGCCTGCTCTGCGCACACACACACACACACTCACACACGCGCGCATCCCCCTCCTGCCAGCGTGCACGCTCCCGTGAGCAGCCCCACGCCGCAGCCCATGCGTTCGCACCCGCGCCCACGGCCGTCCTCCCGCTCCGCTCATGATTCACGCGGGGAGAGGAGCAGCAGCAAGAGGAGATTATTTTTTTTTGAAGCTGAAGCGATGGGCAGAAGAATTAAGTTGCTGCCTACACCCGTTCTGCTCGTGTGAAAACACGCGCGCACCCCACACCGCAGCCCTGGGGATGGATCCAGGCTCAGTGCTGTGGGTGGGAGAGACGCCTCCCTCCCCCTGCTGCCCCCACGCACGCCCTGGAGCCCCTCCGTGCTGCCCCCCCAGGGCAAACTCACCCTGGGGACCTTTGTCCAGTTTCCCTGGGAGCACCAAGGTGACACGGGGGCAGCTCAGCCCGAGTCCACACAACCTGCCCCCGACACGCAGCGCACGCAGCCATCGGCTTCTCCCAGCAGCCTCGCAGGGATAACACCCATCAGCTGCAGCCACGAACATAGGAGCTGCAGCTGAGTTTGGGGTCTCTCAATTAGCAGAGGTGCTCGTTAAGACAGGCACATGCTCCATAAGCCTCCCCACTGCTGCTTCGATGCTGGTGCGTTGGAGCATCCAGAGATGCTTTTGGCTTGGACCAAATCCAACCTCCTGAAACTCTGCCGGGTGGAAGGGGAGAGACACACAAGCAAATCCAACCCAGCACCACCAGTTCAAGCGAGGGCACACTACAAACAACCCCCGAACCTGCCAGCCTCCCGCTGCCGGGACCCCCGGCGTCTCCCGAGCTCCGACTGTTGGGAAAGTTGGCCCCGAGGGAGGAAATCTGGTCCTGAACGGAGCGGAGGCAGCTCCCGCGCAGTGAGGAGGATGAGGATGAGGATGGATCAGAGAGAGGCAGGTCCAACCGCGGCGCTGGGTCCCTTGTGAATCATTTTATTTTCACTGCTGCGGAGAGTAGGAGTGAAAATACCATTAAGTTGAAATCAGTCGAGAACTACATATGTCTCTAGATATATCTGTACAGTCTACCAGTATATATACACATTATATATAAATATATACATAGGGTCTCCGGGTTTAAGGTTGAAACCTGTCGAACCCAATAAAGCCCACTGTAGGAAGACTTTGAGAGGAGACTTTTATCATGAGAAAACAAGCCTGAATTAGCACAGGGGTTTAATGAACCTTCCAGTGCTGGGAAGGGGGGAGCGCCCAGCTTGTGGGGTCACTGGTGTGTCCCCAGGCTGCGGAGAGCATCCCTGTCCCATTCCCAAGGAGCGGGACACAGTGCCCGTCCATGCCCGTCTCTGAGAAGGGTCAGATTTGGTGGCTGAACACAAAGGAGGTAACGGCTGGTTTCTTTGGTTTATTGCTTTAATGCTTATTTCAGTTGGATTGGTTTTTTTTTTTTCCTCTAACGCTCGACCTTAAATCTAAATCCTGAGAATCAGGAAGAGTAAAAGACTATAACCCCCCCTAAACCCGGACACCCTATATATGCAGGTACAGCTATCAGAGAGGGAAGCGATACATGTGAAAAAAGGGAGAAGGGGGAATAAAAATAGCTTTTCCAAAAGAGTAATTCTTCCCTTTTCTTTCTCATTCCTTTNAAAAAAAAAAAAAAGGCAAAACCAGTCATGTGTGTTTGGTTCAAGAAAGCAACAGAGAGTAAAACTTCCAGGAGATGGGAGTCAAGGCAGGAGGGCAGAGGGACGGCGAGAGCAGAGCGGAGATCTCACGGGTCAGCCCAGCCCCGGCACAGCCCGGGGTTTACACCCGCGTCCGCATCTGGCCCCGGGTACCTAAATACGGGGGCGAGTGTCCCACCGGCATCGCTGCAAAGCCGCTGGCTCTGCTCTGCCCTCGGGAGGGGGGTCCCATGCCCAGGGCAGGTCGGTGGCATCGGGGTCCCGCAGGCTTTGGGTCCTGCCTGCACCGGGGAGGGCAGGGTTTAGCGGGAGCAGCAGAGCGTGGGCGACGCACTGATCCCCGCATCTCCGCTGCTCGGGGCGGCGGGGGGATGCAGGATGCGGCACCGTGGACTGATGCTGCCGGTGTGTGGGGGAGCCTGGAGTGGGAGTGGAAGCTGGGGAGGGGGCTGGTATTGCAAAGGAGGGTGCGCGGTGTATCGCTGCGGGGAAGGTGGAACCCACCCCGGGCACAGGAGAGCCCAGTTCCAGCTGCAGGACGCCCTCCCCACTCCCTCCTGCCAAATTCACACCGCCACGAGGGAATGAGCCTCCAGAGCAATGCGGAGCCAAGGCCGAAGCCCCCCGGGAGGGCCCGGGCGGGAGGAGCGTGTCCCTCGCCCGGGGCCCCGGGACGTGGCTCTGGCCACGAGGTGTCGTTGCCGGTCCTGCCGGCCACCCTCCGCCCGCACGGATCCTGCTCCCCCGGCCACCCGCACGCCCGGCTGGTGTCACCCTGAGCCCCAGCCCAGGGCATCCCTGCTCCACCTCCGTCACAGGGGATTCGTCCCCAGGGACACCACGGGCTCTCCGGGTGCAGCCACCCAGAGCGATGATACGACCAGAGTCCTGCCAGCGAGGTGGCCCCTGGGCTCCCTCGTCAGCTCCATCCGGAGATGCTTTTGGCTTGGACCACATCCAACCTCCTGAAACTCTGCCGGGTGGAAGGGGAGAGACAGAGCCAGCTCCAGGGCTGGCCTGGGTGAGGGCAGAGAAGGCAGAGCCCACAGGCAGGGAACTGGGGGGAGCGTGGCAGCCACCCCGGGCTGATGCTGCGACCTGGGGTGGCTGCTGCGACGCGGTGCTGTCCTGCAGACAGTGGTCCCCAAGGACGCACATGCCACGCATGTCCACGGCCGCTGCAGGGGAGGAAAGGGGGAAAGGGAAGAGGGATGGAGGCGGGGTGTGAGCAGGGGGAGAGGGAGGCAAAGAGGGTCCCACGTGTCGAACAACGATGGGGGTCGAGGCTCTGTGCAAAGCCAAGTCCTGGGAGAGGCGTGCTGCCGGGCAGGGCTAGAAAACCACGGACTGCAGGAGGCGGAAACACATCATCAGGTCCAAGGGGATGGGGGGTTTCAGGAGGTTCCCGTCCAGCCGCAGGTACCGGAGCCGGGGCACGCTGTCCAGGTCGGAGGGGGAGAAGTCCTGGATGGACATCAGCGAGGTGGGGCAGATCTGTGTCCCGTTGATTTCTGCAGGGAGGAGAGGAAAAGCAGGATGGAGGTTAGAGGAAAGGAAAGGCAGAGAGGGATGCTAGGCACCCCCCTCCCTGCCTGCCTGCCTGTTGAACCCCAAAATGGGGATTGCTTTGCTACCGAGGGGGAGAATCCCCAGCCTCTCCCACAGCCCCAGCAAGAGGAAAATCTTGCTTTTGTTCAGAAATGAAGTAGGTCACATCCAGCCAAAGCGCAGTGAGGGATGCAGTGTCATCTGAGAGAGAAAAGGGATTATTTCAAACATGAAACCTGCCGAGCCAGCCCTAAGCCTTCAAAAAAAAAAAAAAATCAAAACATCAAGGAAACATGCTCCAGCACCGTTATGCTGAAGATAACGTCAATAACCAGCTCATTGCTCACTTCTGGATTTCCACGTGTTTCTCCCCACCCCAGGGCTTGTGTTAGGGAAAATAAACCCGGGGATTCTTATGTTGTTACCCAACTCCAGGGACTGAAACCTTAGAAAAGCTGGGAAAAGCTGGGACACACCTGTGCACAGCCAGGTGGCACCTCTCCATGGAAAGCCCTAGCAGGACCTGGGTACCAGTGTATGTGACACCAGCAGCAGTCACCACCTTCGCTCCAAGGTCCCCCTTGGCTCCAGTTTGGTGTTGTTGAAATAAAATGTAGATTAACCAGCTTTTAAACCAGGCGTTCATCACTGCATTGTTGCTCCCTGGGAACCAACTCCGGTCACCCCCCGAAGAGAAGGGATGTGGCTTTGTGAGGGTTTTGTCCCCCTCCCTGGCACCGTGTCCCACACCACTATTAGTGCTCGCCTGCAGAGAGCAGCTCTTGCTCATCCCTCCCTGGCTCATGTTCAGTGCCCGGTTTGGGCAGGAGCCGACCCACTGAAGCTGCGCTGTGATTTTACAGCCCCTCTTCGGCAGCAGATCGCTTTTTGCACATACAGCCACGCACCATCGCTGCACAACTAACACTGCAGCATGGGAGCGCTTGTGTTCTACCACCCATGGGGACCAGCATCCTGCCCGGCGGCTGCTTCACAGGTGAGTAATGCCCTGGGGGGGGTCCTGCAGCCCCCATACACCCCACTGCAGCCAGAAAGAGAAGAGCCCAGCGCACTTTTCCCGGTGCACATGGAGGGTCTCTGGCAGGAGCGCCGCATTCTTGCTCCCCTGCGGATAGCAAGGAGAGCAGGTTGCTGCACCTCTGACAGCAGAAACATCTGGGGTGACCAGAAATGGGTCTCTATCTTCTTCTCGAATGTGCTAGCTATGTTTACACGTTCCACAGGCCAGCACCTCTCCCATGAAATTGCAATGCTTTGCCTGGAACGGTGTGAAACTGCCCCGGTTGGTTTGCCAAGGCAACCTCCATCACAGCCTTGTTCTCCCTATTCCTTCCCCTGCGAGGCTCAGCTCGAGAGCTAAGCTGGGTTATTTCTAACCATCTTGACTGCGTATTTGGCATCTGTTCTTAAAATATGTGCACAGACTCTCCTTTTAAAATATCCCTATTTCTGAGCCCTGCTGGGGAAGTAACTATTTAGATGGCAGGTGGCCCCAAAGAAGAGCTGCCCATGACAATGAACAAGAAAACCCCTGCAGCACCAGGGGGAATTGCGCCCTGCTCCTCAGCTCCCACCCTTACCCTTGGGCCATTCTTCCCCACGTGCAAATCCATCCCCCTTAGGGACTTGTTCACCTACAAAGAGCCCCCAGCTCGTCTCACCACTGCACCCTCCTTTGAAGAGTTCACATCCCACTGGGTGAAAAATGCCCTTTTTCAATGAAAAACTCGCCATCCCCAAGCCCGTCCGCTCCCCCACAGACCTCGCCGCGGCCTCCCAACCAGCGAACGCAACTCACTTTCAATGGAGTTGTTATTCAGGTAGAGATGCTCCAGCTTGGGGCTGATGAAAGGGACGTTGGTGAGCTTGTTGTGGGCCAGGTGCAACACCAGCAGGTTGGTGAGGTTGAAGGAGTTCTTGGGCAGCCCCTTGTCAGAGATCTGGTTGTAGTTGAGCCGGATGAACGCCAGGTTGGGGAACTCCTTGAAGTAGTCACTGGGGATGTCTTCAATGTTGTTCCTGTCCAGAAAGAGCTGGTGGATGGCACTGGGCACCCCAGGGGGCATTTTCCTCAGGATGTTGTGGGCCAGGTTGAGTTGCATGAGGTTCTTGAGTCCCTTGAAGGTGTTTTTGTTGAAGACCCCATCGCTTAGCTTGTTGTGGTGCAGGTCCAAGAGCACCAGGTTCTCCAGCTTGTTGAAGACCCCAGCAGGGATCTTGGAGATCTGGTTCCTGCTCAGACGCAGCTGCTCCAGGTTGGGCGGCAGGAAGGCAGGCACCTCCTTGAGCTGGTTCTTCTCCATGTAGAGGAAGATGAGGTTTTCCAACTTCTCCAGGACCCGCCTGTCCACCTTCCGGATGCGATTGTTGTCTAGGTTGACCCATTTCAGCCCCGTGGCATTCCTGAAGGACTCCTCTGGGAGGTCGTCGATGAAGTTGTTTTGGAGGTAGAGGTAGTGGATGCGGGGCGGGATGATGGGGACCTTCCGCAGGTTGCGGCTGTCACAGTAGAGGGCGGAGGGGAAGTCTGGGGGGCAGTAGCATTCTCGGGGGCAGTCGGGGAAGATGGAGGGGGGACCTGGCGGCAGGGGCGGGGGCAGCTCTGTGGGCTCGACGGGCTCGACGAACTCGGGAGGTGGGCGGGTGGGTTTCCGGGGAGGCTTCCTCCGCTGCCCGCTCACCTCCGAGATCAGCACAAGAACAAGCGGGAAAAGCAATCTGAAGGCCACCTTCATGGTCCAGATGTTTCCCTGAGGGAGGCAACAAGGGGAAGGGGGCGGTTAGGAAGCACCTGATTTAGGTACCGCATCATCTCCCATCTCCCCCATCGCTGCAGTCTCTGACAGGCGGGAATTTACCCCACATCCCTGCCAGTAACCTGCTATTTTCTCTCCTTCCCCTTGGAAGTTATCTTTAAATCCAACCCCTCTCTAGAGCATGAGTCACTGAGATCCCCTCTCTCTGGCTCAGCTTTATGCCAGGAGAGGGATTGTGGGCTTTTTTTCATCTGGTTTGGGTTTTTTTTTTCACACACCACCCGCAGCACTGCCCCGCAGAGCCTCACACCCCCCCCCCAGCAGCCCCAACATCCCTCTGCCCTCTCCCCGAAGGATGGATTGCCCCTTCAGAGGCCGTGATGGATTAGGCTTAATTTTGCACTTGAGCCAAAAAATCAATGATTCAGGAGCAAATTGGCTGAGCAACAGTATCAGGAGGCCAGCAGCAGTTAGCGGGGCAGCAAAGATGGATGGTCCTGTGCTTCAGGGACACGGCTTTAATGCAGGACAGCCCATTTTCAAGGCTGTGTGATAAAAAGGGCATTTGCAAGATTACGCATGGGCAATACCAAAGGTGTTTGGCTATACTTATCCCTGTGCTCCCCAAATAACTGATCCATCACCTCCAGTCCCACTGCAGGGTGCTGGGCTGGTTATTTGGGGAGAGTCTCAGTAGAAGCGGGAGATCTGGAAGGATCCGGTGAGGTCTCTGCTTGCCCCTAGCCAGAGAGTTTCTCCTGGACATCAGCCCAACACCTTCCATATACCACCTCTCCCTCTTCCCTGGGACATTATCAAGCCCACGGAGGCTGCCTGTCCCATCTCTGCCCTCTCTGCTGCTGCCTGGAGCAGCAGCAATCATCCCTGCAAGCCTGTTGCCGGTAGCTCTCCAGCTGATGCCTCGGAGGATGGAGGGATCCAGCTTGTTGCAGACGAGCTCTCCAGAAAGCCCCATGCAGAAGGTGCTTTGGATGCTCCAACACTCCCCAGGGCCAGCTGGAGCAGACCAGGCTGTGGGCTTCCTGGGCAGGCAGCAGATACCTCGGGGTGTTCGCCAGGCTTTTCCCTGGTGGCATTTGTCACCCCAGCAGGAGCAGAGCCGAGCTGGATGCACAGCGAGGCAGATGGAGGAGCTCGGCAGAGGCAGGGTGGGAAAGAGAATCAAGTGAGACGAGACAGGGAGAAAGACGGGAAGGAAGATGAGGAGACTCGGAGGAAGACGGATCTCCAGGGGAAATGGAGCATCTGCCGTGGGAGCCAGTGCTGCTGGGATGGGAGCGTGGGGCAGAAGTCTTTGGTGATGCTGAGAGAGTTGGGGTTGTTCAGCCTGGAGAAGAGAAGGCTCCGGGGAGACCTTAGAGCCCCTTCCAGTGCCTAAAGGGGCTCCAGGAGAGCTGGGGAGGGACTTTTCACAACGGCATGGAGTGATAGGACGAGGGGGAACTGCTTCAAACTGGAAGAGGGGAGATTTAGATTAGAGATTAAGAAGAAATATTTCCCTGTGAGGGCGGTGAGCCCCTGGCGCAGGTTGCCCCGAGAAGCTGTGGCTGCCCCATCCCTGGAGGTGTTCAAGGCCAGGTTGGACGGGGCTTGGAGCAACCTGGGCTGGTGGGAGGTGTCCCTGCCCAGGGCAGGGGGTGGCACTGGATGATCTTCAAGGTCCCTTCCAACCCAAACCATTCTATGATCCTATGTTGGTGAGAAATCAGGGTCTCCCAGCTCATTGCTCTCTCCCATGCAACACGGCGGAGCAGAGCTTGCCGGTGCACAGCGCTGCTGTCATACCTGGGGGGTCATTGGCAACGTGGTCACAGCCGGCCCAGCTCAGCTCGGCTCAGCGTGCCCGGTGGGAGCTGCACACAGGCTGGGCTGAGCCGGGCACATCGTGTTTGCCTTGGGGCAGCAGCAGGGAAACGTCCCCAGTCCTCACCCGACCAGCAAGCGGCACAGACCAACGCTGCCGGGGCAGCCGCTGCCACACCAACCCCCTTTTTGGCTACAGCTTCCCACCGGGTCCGCATCCCACCCAGGGATGCCCTTAGGGCCCCCTCGATGGACCGCTGCTCCCAGGGCTGCCCGGCTCCCTTTGAAGCCATCCCACGCATTCCCGGGGCTCCAAGTAATTGACTTTCTCCAAGAAAAGATCCTGTTCTCGCCCCCCCCTCCAGGCCCAGCCTGTGACTTTCCTTTTTGTCTCCTCTGCTCCCATCTGGCTCTGTTTAACCCTACAAGCCTCACATGCCTGCTGTTTTCAATCAGAGCTCTGGCATCTCACTGGGGGAAGGGAGGAACGGGGGAAGAGAAACGGAGCCCGAACGCTGCCAGATATTCAGCTCAGCAGTGCTGCAGTAAGTCCCCTTCGGGGATGTACGTGCGTGCTTCTGTCTTGTAAGAGCTCAGAATCAACGGCGGGCTGCAGAGAACGGACGAATTCGTGACAGGGAACTGCTCTACGTGCCGTCCCCTCCCTGGCCCTGCAGCACCCCGCTCCTTTCCCAGCCACATCCCTCCCCTGCACGTGGCTCTCCCCCCCCACCTTTGTCCCAGACCTTTCCATGGGATTTTGTCTCCGCTCCAAAACTCAGACCTGGATTTTAACACCCACAACGCCCCGGGGGGAGCGGCAGGGGCTGAGGTCTGCATTTGGCCCGTTGCAGAGGGGAGGAGGCAGCCGGGACACGACATTCCAGCCAGTACACGCTGCGATCTGGGCGTTCGGCCCCCTCCTCGCAGGGCGATGCTCAGCTCGGGCCACCCGGCAGCCGCCCTGGGCAATGTCACAGGCAGGGTGGGGGACAGGGCAGAGCTGTCACCCTGTTGGTCTCAGGAGCTGGCTGAGCTCTCAGCCCTTCCAGGAACAGCCTGGCCCCGCACAGCCTGCGCCGTCCCCTCCGCATGACGCTTTAACGTTGCAGATGTTTAGGGACTCGGCATATAGCAGAAATAGTCAGCGAGCCAGACATTCAGGCTGCGGAGCGGCAGCATCGTGTGGCATTTGTCAGCACAGAAGGAGAGCGTCAGGAGGCAGATGCAGCCCCTTTTATCGGCTGTGCCGCCTGCAACCCGCTGTCACATCCCCACGGGGACTGCCACAGCCCCTCTGTCCATCGCGGCCAGGCTGGCAGCGCTGCCACGACCCTTCTCCGCTGCCGGTCCCCACCAGCCTCTCCCCACAAAGCTGCAGTTCCCCACGGAGGCTCTGCCCGCCGCTCTCCAGCCTGCTCGGGGAAAGCAGGACCCAATTCCAAGCAATCTGTAGGAAACCAGCTCCCAGCCAGTGGTCCCTGCATCCAGAGGAACGGGGATGCAACAAGCCCCAGGCCACCACAAGCTTTCAATTGCCTCCAACACGCTGGAAGGTTCAAAGCCAGCTCTGCCTGGACCCGACACAGTCGGCGGTCTGTTCTCCATCCAGTTTCATGCAGTTGAATTTACTGGCGTGAATGCAAGAAGTCAGATTTCAAAATCCCACACCCTGACTCTGCACGCGCACCGGGTGCCGAATCGGCGGCCGGAGCCACGGCGCAGCGCCCGCTCGACCTTTCTCACCGCTCCCTGATGGACAGGGCAGCTCGGATCCCGGGTACCCCCCGGGAATCCACGCAACTGGAATAAAGTTAAATCCTGAAGCAATGAATGCATTCAGGAAACCAACCGCCTGGTGTGGGGAAAAGGCTCGATTCATGGGCAAAACCAGTTCTGACACCTCCTGAGCTGCGGGCTGAGCCGAGCGGCTTGGCCGGGGTGCGAGACCGAGGCACCCAACAGATGCCAGCCCCAGGTTTTTCCCAGAAAGAGGCAGCTGCTCCCTCAGTCATCCCATTACAACTGACAAAAATTCGGCGCAACAGCTGGAAATTCCAGCCCCAAATGCCACTGGTGTTTGCTTTCCACATAGTTTATCTTCCCTGCGTCTCGCTACCCCACAGCTCCCAAGGCACTGCGACCGGTGCCAAGGGCAGGCAAAAAAATCCCAATCTCCGGGGCAAAGAGTGAGCAATGTAAAGGTCACGGGGGGATTTGTCACGGGCAGAAGTCCCAACGCTCTCCCTTGGGTGCCTCCTGCCCTCCCCGCCTCCTCTCGGCGGTTAGACACGCCGAGAGCAGCAGTTGGTTCTGGATGGTTATCACCGCTGCATCGGGTACCTCTGCTCCTGTGGAGGGGCAGGAGGGATAAAGGGAGCTTGTAACTTTGGGAGGAGAGGGGAAAAGACTAGTTGGGTGGACCAGGGATCCTTTCCAGCCTGCTGCCCGTCACCCTCCTAGCTCCCTTCACAGCTTTCCCACTGGGCCCCCCCAATTCCCATCATCCCTGCAGCCCCCAGGCTGGAAAAATGCTCCCACCCAGCCTGGGAACCTGCACGTCGGAGCAGAACAAGGACGCCAAGCTAAAAATAACCGAAAGGAGCCGGCAAAGCTCCCTCGTCGGCTTCCCTCCGTGTCCAACCACCCCGACAGCCCTTTCGCGTCTCTGCAAGAGTCTGGGTCTGCTCAGCTGTAACGGAGACAGGGAGCTCTTTATCCAGCGGCGCTGGAGAGCCGGGAATGGTGGAAAAGGGCTAAATACAGCGCAGGGCTGTCCCCCGAGGGGAGGGCAGACACGCTGTCACCCAGGCGTCCCCAGGGGAGCAGAGCCCTGATGCAACAACCCGCTCTTCTCGCCCTTTCCCTGCACTTTCCCAGGGAGCAGCGGAGCCGCAGGCAGCCGGCACTCGGCCGGGGCCACCGCCGGGGCTCAGCCCCCGCCGCGTTTCTTCTTGCGGGGATGGTGCTGTGCCCACCCAGGGGACGGGTGTCTCAGGAGACCGCACCAGAGAGCAGCTCGGACACCTTCCCGGCCTCTCGAGCAACACTTTTTGGGCTCAGCCCTAGACACACGGATGGCAGCACACGGCCGCTGCGCTCCGCTGTGTGCCAGGAGCGTTTCCTCACTGTACCGCAGTCACCAGACTCGTTGCGAAAGGCTTCGTCGGGTTCACTGCTCCCTCCAGCAACCTCCTCCCGCAGCAGGGGCCGTGGGAAGCCAGCCCTGGCAGAAAACACCCTTCTGCTGCCTTCTCCCCGTCAGCGATTCCTCCCTCCTCCTCTTCCCTCCCTGCGTGTCCCGACCCTTCCCAGGGCTGCTCCCAGCTCAGCCCACCCGCGGATCTCTCTGCCACACACGGTGGAACCGGCTGGACGCACACACAAAAGCAAATCGAAGGAGAAAAACGCCGCCAGAGCGAGCACAGCCCGGCCCCCGAGCCTGCCCCCACGCACACCCCGTTGCCCTCCGAGCAGATCCCTCACCCCGGTCCCCCCCACAGCTCTGCTTCCCCCGAGGGTGGGAAACCGCTCTGATGCCTTATCAGCTGCTGCTGCCTCATCCCTCCCCTCCAGCCTCTTCCCGAGGGCAGAGGAAACCTCCCACAGCTGCACTTTTATCTTTTCCCAGGTGGAAACACTCAGTCCCTGGCTTCCCCCGGGTTTTTTGGGGGGGAGCAGGGACATCCAGCACCCTCCGTTTCTGCTCCGCGCTGCCTGTCCCGGGCTGGCCGAGGAAAGGGTGCTTTCCCTGGAGGCAGCTCCGGCAGCTCGCGGGATGCCGTCAGCCGAGCACCACATAAGGCAGGCCCACGGTCACAGGCTCCCAGGAAAGTTTCCAAGCCCTCATGTGCGACGTGCTTTGCGTTCAGCTGCCAAAGGGGATGAATTTCCACTTTCTGCCCGGTAGATGCTTTTCCTAAAACTCTCAAACAAGCGGAGAAGGGCAGGTTTGGGATGAGTCGCTTCCATGCGACAAAACCCTTTCCCCGGGACTTCAGTGAACGTCACTGCCCTGTTCCTTCCTCCCATCATCTCCTGAGACAACGGAGACAAAGAGCCGGATCCAAATGAGACCCACAAGGCAGCTCTCCCCACGGTGGGGTGCGGGGAGGGGGCTGCACCCCTCCGCCTGCCTGGAGCAGAGCTGGCTCAAATCTCGGTGATGGAGGCAGCGAAAGCGGTGTTACGTGCCCTGGGAATGGTCTGTGTGGTCCAGGCACGGCTCTGCCCGCCGGGCAGGAAAGAAGGGCTTTACCACCTACATTTTGGGCAGAAAACCGACTTGCTGAAAACTGCCCCTGAAGCGCTGAAGTGCCGTGTTGCTGCTCTCTCCCACCCGGCTCTGAAAGCAGAACGATGCTGGTCCCCTCCAGGGCAGGGAAACTCCCGCTCCCCACTCCAGCAGGGGGATGAGGGGCTGCGAACAGCCCCCCTCCCAGGGGAGCAGCCCCCCCCCCCAGCCCCCCCATTTCCCCCAGCCCATCTGCAGATCCAGCTGCAATCGGGAGCTCCTGCTCAGCGCAGGGAAAGCGCAGTGACCCGATGCTACCGGAGGCTCCCTGGTAGCGGTCCTGGCTCCGGAGGTGTCCGCTCCTCTCTCAGCATCCCCCTCCTCCTTCCATACTGTCCCTGCTGCTTTCCAAGGCAGGGGACAGCCCTGGGCATGGCTCGGGCTGTGCAGCCCCCCCTGGCACCCCCAGCTCTGCCCGCCCCGGCTGCGGATTCAGAGCCAAGCGTGCGTGGGGTTGTGAGCGTGTGAGAGCACAGATCGGTGCGGGGGGGAAGACGGGGGGGACGGGGACACAAGGGGGTCCTACAGAAAGCGCCTGGCAGCAGCTGCAATGCTATCACAGACGGGACTTTCCTCTGACTTTGCAGCCCTCCCCCTCACTCCCCCCCCCAGCCCAGCCTGCCCCATGCCGAGAAAAACTCTTGCAACAAGAGAAAAAGGAAGGAACAAAGACTCCAGCTGCTGAAGAACAGAAAAACCAACAAGAAGAGAGGGGGAAAAAAAAGAAAAAAAAAAAAAAAGGAAGAGCAGATGCTGCTTTGCATGTAAGAGCGTCCGGAGAGGGCAGGAGCATCGTGGACCAGTTCAGCGTCCTGGGTCGGAGGGTCAGGCAAGGCGAGAAGAGCGTGGGGGGGAAAGCACCTGCCCACAGCTTACCTGTGTGCACCTCTCCCTCCTCCTGCCTCCTATTAATCCCCAAGACCAGTTTCTCTCTGGCTGTCTCCCTCCTCCTCCTCCTCCACCTCCTCCTCCTCCTCCTCTCGGCTCCACCACGAGTGAGCCTCGGCCGAGCGCGGGGGTTTTGTTGGCGGGAGCCGCTGGCCCCGGGGTGGGTGGGAGCGCGGGAGGCGGAGGGCTGGGACGGAGGCACGATGACAACAATAACGTCTTTATCTGGCAGCCAAGCGCTGCGGGCTCCGCGGCGCACACATGGCCTGCCTGCCGGAGGGCTGGCGTTTAATAACAATTCCTTCTGCTGCGGAGGCTGCTCGGAGCCCGTGTTTAAAAACAAAGCTAATTAATAATTTAAATAAGCCCTTCCCTTGCCACGGCCCCTGTTTTCCAGGAGCGCGTGTTTGGGACGGCGCTTTGCAGCGTCACGGCTGAATCTCAAGGGAGGCGCGGAGCACTGGGGCTCGGCGTGTGTCACCCGCTGGCCTGTCCCCAGGGCTGTCCCACCCGCGTCCCCCACCTGCACAGGGTGACTTCCAGCTGCCCCCCCCATCCCTGCTGGAGGGAGCCAGCCCCATGCTGGGGTCTCTGCTCCTGCCTGGCAGATGGCACCCCGTAAAACACGATGCAGGGTTCGTTCGCTCCCAGCTGGTGATAAGCTTTGATTTAAATCCTGATGGCACTTACTAAAGAGGAGGGAAGGGAGCCATGACGGTGCTGTGCAGCCGTGGGCATGGCACCTCAGACAAGTCCTGGGCTGGAAAACTGCTGTGCACCAAGGGGATATGGCTGAGAGACCCCCAGGGCATCCCACATTCGGGGATGCTCAGGGGGGACATTTCTGCTCCAAGGAGCTCAGAGGCAGCCTGGGACCTGTTGCATATTCACAGCTCTCAGGCACAGCCCAGGCGGGAGCGAGGAGCCCCGGGGGGGCACAGCGGCCACAGGGATCTCCCTCCTGCCTGGGATCGTCCCAGGCATCCCTGGGATGCAGGATTCAGGGGGTCCTCTCCCTCCCCACGAGCAGTCCTCTCTCCAGCCAAGCCGATCTGCAGCGGGGGCCAGGAAACCTGAGCTGCTTTGGCTCATTGAAAACCCAACACAAACCCTACCCGGAGGCTGGCAGCCCTCCAGGAGGGTCCAATCCTGCACTCCCACACTCGGCTGACGGTGGCTACCAACGGCAGGTTTGAGCAGCCAAAATCAGAGCCTCCTCAAAAGTTCCCACCCACTGGACTCCTCAGTTTTGCCCTGGGCTCCCTGCAACCCTTAAATATATTTGTTCCCGACACGGTGCCCTTCCCCTTACCTCGGAACAGGAGTATTGCTGGTGGAACAGGAGTATTGCTGGTGGAACAGGAGTATTGCTGGTGAGTGCCGCTCGCTGATGGACAGGAGAGGAATGGTCCGAGCGTACAGCCCTCGCCCCGCAGTGAGCTGGGGCACTCGGATGCCTAAAAACCAGCAGGTAGCTCGAGTGCAAGCCAGGAAAAGGAATGAAGAGAAACCACATTGGTATTTCACGTCGTTTAAACAAAGAGTTGAGACGCAGACATGTGTTTGCCAGCTGGAGAAGGATCAGAATCAATAAGGAAGGAATATGCTGTTTGGAGACTCGTGCCAATTGCTTAGAAAACTAGTCAAAAGTCCCCAAATCCATGGGGACGTGTTTCATGGGGGGGAAGGTGGGTTCCTGCTATGTAACAGATATTCAGATGGGCACTGAAAGGGGGAAACTGAGGCACCCAGTGGGGCAATTTCTTGCACAAAAGCCACCCTGCAATGCCAGACATGGAAAGGTTTCAAATCCTAGCCCTTATCCACCATGCCGTCCGACCTGCAAAGCTGCTAACACAGCTCCCATTGCTGGGAAGCACGAAAACCTTCAGCAAATCTGGTGAGTATAAATTTTGCTCTCAGCCAAGGGACTTTGTTTGTTGAATTTTCTTCCTGCAGGAATTTCTTTCGGTGTCCAAGTTTCGAATCCACCTTCAAAGACGTCCTTTTTAATTTTTAAGACGCAACAGGCTGCAGCCTTGAACGTGGCTCTGGGCACCGCGCGCTCAGTTTATTCTGCGTCTGGAGCAGAATCTGGCCCTGCTCTCGCAGGCGAAGGGGATGATGGATGGTGGCCGTGGACCAAACCTATTCTCAAGGCTCTTGTTGGCTTGGGGAGATCCCAGTTTCAGTGGCCCCGCTGTGGGCTAGCAGCATCCCGGCCATCCCTGGTCCCCGGTCCCTTCGGTTTATCCCCTTTCCCAGCCATGAGCCGTTTGTTCTGCAGAGGTTTGTAACAGAAATACCTCTTTGGTCTGGCGGAGGTAAGAGAGGAAATGTTTGAGCATGAAAGCACCGGGAGACAGAGCCAGGGATGCGAGAACGGCCTGTCTCGACCAAGGGCAACACGAGGGACAGCCATCGAGTGGGTAAACACAGAGGAATGTGGTCCCCAGCGAGTCCGGAGGTTGCATCCCACCAGCCCATCAGGCACAGTGAGGTTTCGGCACCCAGCCATGCCCCGGTCACTCCATCCGTCCCAGCAGGGAGTTGATGGCAGCCATGCAGCCACCCCAAATGAGGAAACACGGACAAGAGGCAGCAGGAGTTTTAGGGGAGGATGGGAGCAAAAAAAAACCCGTTATAACCTGTGACTCTGTCTTCTCCATCTGGGAAATGTTAGACACAGCGAGCACCCGCAGCCCTCACCCTCTCCATCCTCCCCCATCCATCCTGGCCAGATCCCTCACGCATCACATCATGGTGCTCGTCCATGTCAGCAGCTCGTATCAGTTAAAATAAGCATCCCCTTCCCCTGGCGGAAGGTTCCCACTCTGAACCTCATCACACGGATTTCCATCAGCGCAGCCTTTTTCTGCTGTTTGCAGCTCAGGCTACCGCAGTGTCTCCATTTCCCCCTGCCCGGGGGCAACACAGAGGGGACAGCCCTGGGGGACATCAGAGCACGCCGAGAGCTGGCGGTCCCAGCCCCAGGGGTTTCAAGAAGGGGAATTTTGCAGAGCAAAGCAGTGCAGGAGTCTTCTCAAACACAG
>VUYV01000439.1:444259-471026 GCA_008711295.1 Anarhynchus alexandrinus
GCTGTTTGCAGCTCAGGCTACCGCAGCGTCTCCATTTCCCCCTGCCCGGGGGCAACACAGAGGGGACAGCCCTGGGGGACATCAGAGCACGCCGAGAGCTGGCGGTCCCAGCCCCAGGGGTTTCAAGAAGGGGAATTTTGCAGAGCAAAGCAGTGCAGGAGTCTTCTCAAACACAGACGAGCAAAGGGCTATCCTCGAACCGGGCTCGCCTTCCCCAAACCCCAGCCTGGGCTCCTCAGGAATAGCAGCTTAAAAATGTTTATTTGGCCAGAGGGAGATGCTTATTCTTTATGTTATCCCAGCATCAGCCACCCCGTCCCAAGCCGAGCCTCTGCTGCGCTCGGTGCTGTACAAACACAGATGATTTATGGCGCAGCGGTTCTTTCTGACGGCCAGATCTTAAAACTCCCTTCGGAGAGCTAAAAAAATTTAATTTCAGAAAGAGGGGGGAAAAAAAAAACACAACAAAAACCAGCAGGAAACCTGAGATGCCCCTGCGGCCGCTTGGTCAGAGCAGCGTGTGCTCTATGCAAAACATCAAATCTCGGGCGTTCGGCAGCGAAGCCTCACAAGCCAGACGTGCTCTCCACCATCAGCCACCGGTGTCGTGGGAAGGGGTCACTGAGCAGGGACAGGGGGAGCCCAGAGGTCCCCCCAAAATAATGGCTGGTGGTTTGGGATGGACCCATTCCAAACGGGACGGTGGTGGGAAGGTGCTACGCTGCCCTTTGGGGGAGCCACGGCTCTCCCGGGGCTCTGCATGACTCCCCCACCGCAGGGTGTTTGCCACTGGTGTTGGGTGGCCACCAGCCCGCAAAATGAAACTCAGCTTCCCCCAAACCTCACCGGGAGCCGGGGACAGGCTCTTGCTCATCCCAGTCGTGGGCTGCAGCCCCCTCCACCCCGGCGGGAGCACACCGCAGCCTCCACACACGAGAGCCAGAGAGCTGGGAGAGCGTCACCGTGAGCCTGGGAGAAACACTTGGCTCCGAGCAAAGTTCTGGAGAGGGAAGTGAGCGAAGGGGAAAAGTATGTTGCTGTGTAATGCATGGATCCCGCTCTCATGTTGCTGAGATGCTGCATGACGTGCTTCTCCATCCCCCCCAGCTGCCCGCGGGGCAGGGGCAAAGCATGCCTGCTCCATGCCCATGTTTCCATCTCCAGCAAACATCTGGAAACACCTGGGAACATGCTCTGTGAGTGTGGCTGCCACGGGGGCATGTGGGAAGTGCTTGAAGCCCCCCTTGAACAAAGCAGACCCCATCCCAAAGCACTCCAGAGGCGTGAGGATGTGTGGGTTCAGCTCGGTGCTCGGCCGGGGAGGGCTTTTGTGTCACTTCGGTCACCCCAGCACAGGGATCCCAGCACACAGCGAGGGCGGGAGGCGAGAGGACGAGGAGGAGGGGGTCTGCATCCCTTCTGTGCAGACACGCTCATCCCAAACGCTCGTCCCTTCTTCCCAGGCACGGCCTGGCCTCTCCATCCGTCCCTGAGCATCTCACACTGCCTGAACTAGGGACCAAAACCCCCGTGGACCGGGACACGCAGCTTCACCAGCGTGGATGGACAGACGGAGCCAGGCTGGAAAGAACAAGCTGCACTCGCTCCCGAGTGAGAAACACAACCGAAAAGGCCAGCTGACCTCTGCCCCAGCCAGGTGTTTAAAAGGAAGGAGAGGCAAAACAAGAACTAAGCCCTGTTTTGAGCACAGCTGTTGCTTTGGTCATTAAACCGACGGGCAAATCTCCCCTGGAGAAGAGCCTCATGAGCCGGGTGCCCAAGCCCAGGCGCTGCAACAGCCAGGGAAGGGTTAGGGAATGGAAAATGCCCGTGAGCCGCTCGCCCTCGGCGCTGGCTCCCAGTGCAGACACAGCGGAGGAATGCGAACCCCACCGCGGCTTCCCGCCCGCAGCCGTAAACCCCTTTCCGCTCGGGTTTTGCCAGAGACGTGACACTGCGTGAGGAGCCAGCGAGCACCACGAGCCAGCCTAAATCAGGACAGTCCCAGCAGGTCCTGCCCCAGAGACTGGCTCGGCCAGCGGCCGGTCCTGCCCCCCATCACGGTCTGAGCTGAGGATGAGGGAGGGGAGAAAGGGGGATCTACATCCCCCATCATCCACATGGGAAACTGAGGCAGAAGAGTGCTCTGCACTCGCAGGGCCACAAACCTTTTCTGTTTAGACAACCCATAGTATTTCCAGAGTCAAGCAAAGGTTTCATCTTTATTCCTTTTCAGCCTTGGCATAGAGGGGCCGACACACGCACGCACACCAGTCCGAGCACTGGGCTGCGAGCGCTCACGTCCCAGCCCTGGGGCTCATCTGCATCCCCGGTGCAGAGCACGCTGCCCTCGCCCAACCCGCCTGCTGCGCATCCCGACAGGACCCACTCCATCACCCCCGTCCTCCCAGCCCACCCAGGAATGAGGTTATGCTGGAAGTAATGGTGTCCCCGTAGGGAAGGTGCCGTCCTTCCAAGAAGAGCTGAGACCCAGCAAACTCATTGCCGGGGCAGCCTAGAGGAGCCTCAGTCCCTGCCAAGGGAAAGGCAAAGCAGAGGGAGGGGGTTGGGACCAGCCCAGCAGTGGGGAATTGGCATCGTGGCACAAGGGGACCCCGTTCCCGCTGCCTGTCACAGACAGGGTGACAGCAGGGCAGGCCCTGTCCCTAGCGGTGGCCGTGGCATTGACTGCCGGCTCCACTCACTCTGTGCCACGGCCACTGAGCCCCCCAGCCCTCCCTGCACCCCCCCAGCCCCTCCCTACCCCACCTCCCATCTTCTGCGCTATTCTCGTGGCTGCTTTAAGCGCAGGGAGGGGATACAGAATTCATCAAACCTCACATTTCTCGGGGATTAAATCATCCGACTCATTTCTCTGAGGGAGAGAAGTCCAAAACCCCTTTTTTTTTTTTTTTTNTCCCCTGCAAGGCTGAGCAGCCGCTTATTAGCTCTTGGCAGCGGGGCCGAGGGCTGCTGAGCACATCAGCTCATGGCCGCAGCGCCGGGGGCCGAGCATCACCGCGGGGCCCTGGGAACCGCGGCTGCGCAAGGCAGCGATGCGGGAACCGGGGGGGGGCCCTCCTTCCCCTGGAGTCCCCCCCAGCANCCAGCCCCCAAACTCGGAGGCAGCATATCCCAGTGACCCCCCAGACCAGCTTCTTGCACCACGTGCCCCTGCACCCCCAGAGAAGAGCCCCCCGTTATTCCCCAGCTGGGCAGCTCCGTGTGTGGTACAGAGATGCTGTGAAAAGTCCCAGCTCTCTGCTCGTGTAATATCAGGGCTGACATTTTAAATAAGCAAAGGCAAAGTGATCCCGAGCTCCCCGGGGAGGCTCCCCGGGCTTGTGTTTCCCCGTGGGGCCATTCTCTCGGAAGCAGATACTCGCACCCTCCCCCGGGAACGCTGCTCCATCTCGGAGGTCACATCCCATCTGCTCATCCCAAAGCTGCCTCCAGCACCTCGCCACCCACTTTGCAGAAGGGGAAACTGAGGCACACGCCCAGGGAAGCGATCTGGGGGCGAGAAGCGGGCCTCCTGCACCCACCCTCCACCAGGGTCTGCAAGAAACCACGCAAGCTCCAGCACATCCATCTCTCCCAGCGCCAGCTGCTTTGCTCCAGCCCTTGGAAAGCGAGGATGTCCTCTCCCCGCTCCGTATTAGCTCCAGCGGTTTGACCTGTCACTGAACCAGCTCCTATCGGTGCCGGTTTTAGCAGAACATCACGCTGGGAACGAAACATTTTGGAGCTGAGTGAAGGAGCTTTCCTGGCTGGCGGTTTCCCTCGCCCCAGCACGAAGCAGCAGCAGAGCCGCTGCCTCCTCCCCGGCACGGCTGGGAGAGGGGGGAGACGCTGCCAGCCCCCCCGAGGAGCTGGGGAGGGGACCCTGGTTGGGGCCAGCACATCCATCCCCTCCCAGCCAGGGGCTGCAGCTAGAGCAGGGCTGGGATTGCCTTTGCCACCCCTGTTTGTTCCAGCCACAGACCCCTTAAACCCCCAGGGGAGCAATTTACCCCGGAGGGGTAAACGGTGCCAATCTGGGGACCCGCTTTGCGCCTGCTCTGCCCTTCTCACGGCACGAGGACAGGGCACCAAGGGTGACCCCTCATCCCGCCCCACACGGGGACGGGGCTGACAACTTCAGCCAGCAGCTTCCCAGTGCCCCCCCAAAGATGGGGAAGGGACCGCCTGCCCCCCGAGCCCCACGCACAGCCCTGCCCGCCCCACACGGCTGTCGGAGAGGGAGGGGGAAGAGCCACACGCCATACCACGGCCCCATATGCGCGCTCACTTCTCGCTCTCCTGCAGCGCTTCGCGGATGGCCCCGCGCTGGCACCCCGAGCTCTGCAGCTGGCTGCCCGCCACCAGCCACACTCCGTTTAGCTTTTCGCAGAAGAGAGGACAGCTTTCCTCTCTCCTCCTCCTCACTATTCATGCAGGACAAGAGGTAGCCACGTCCCCCCCACCGGCACGTCTCCCACGGGCTCAGCCAGGCACGGCACACTCCAGCCCAGGCAGGAGGTAGGGATGGGGGGTACCACGCTGGCAGGGCTTCCTCCAGCCACGACAGCACTTTTGATGGTGGAAGAGTCCTCGGTGTCAGCTCAGCAGTGGGAAGAGCTGCCAGTGTGGCTTAAAACAAGAACAAGGGGGTGATTCAATGAGACTCCGAATGAAGAGCGCTGGAAACCATGAAAGCAAATATTTCAAGCCACACACACAATTAGCCAGTGGGACCCATCACCACAAGATGCCGCTCGGGCCAAGGGTTTAGTAGGGTTTTAAATAAATGCACAATAAAATTCACAAAGGACTGCCCACACACAGGGAGACTGGGGGATATTGGGGTGGCAGGAGTCAATGGGGACAAAGACTTGGGCAATCCGAAAGGCGTTGGGGACGCAGAAGAAAAGGAGTCGCCAGGGTGCCGTGGACATCTGCTCTGCCTTCCTGGGTGACACATGTCTGTCATTGCTGACCAGGGCTTGCTGTGTCCCTGGGGAGCCCCTGCAGGGGTGGAAACAGGGGGTGCCCACCACGCAGGTGCCCCCTGAGCCCTCCGGCAATGCCCCAAGCCCAGGCCCTCCATCACCTCCCTTGCACTGTCTGGGCTTTGCCACCGAGCTGCTGTTTGCAATGGAAACACCTGAGTCGTGTCTAGTCCTCCCTTGGGTTTGGCCTTCATCCTTCCCTCCTCCTTCTGGTCCAGTATTTTTCCTCTCCGAAGGCAGGAGCCAGCCGGACGCTTTTCTCCCATGACATCAGCTGCTTTGGGAGCCCGACTGCTCCTCCTGCATCCCCCTGGCAGGGGACAACCACCACCACAGCAGGGGACAAGGCACAGCCCTGGGGGTCCAGGTCCATGGGGCTGCTCCCCTTTGGAGAAATTAATTGGGGTGCTGTGATTTAGGGCTCGCAGACCTCCATGGTGAAGCCAGCCCCATCCTGGCCAGCAGCCCCCACTGGAAAAGGTATGGTTGGGAAGATCCTTGTGATTGCTCTTTTTTGTTAATAAATGTTCTCCTCCTGTGCAAGAATGAAACATCACAGAGAAAACTCTACAGCAAGGTAATACAACGGTGCATTATCCTGGTGGAAACACGATGGTGTCCCTTCAGCCACAGGAGCTCTTACAGCGAGCCTCTTGCCCGCTCAGCTGTCCCCAGGAAAACCCCAGTCCGGGGACAGTCACCTCCAAAAGCATTCCAGCCACAGCAGCCAAAAGCATTTGAGACGTCCCGAGCTGAAGACAGAGCCACATGCCTTGGGTGGGGAGATCTCCTACGTGTGGACCACATCGAGCACGTGGGGCTTGAGCTGCCTCGGCAGCATGGGGCGGTGGCAGTCCCCGCGCCGGTGTCCTCCTCCATGTGTGCATGATGAGGAGGCAAAATCAGAGCGTACAGATGGGCCGGAGGGACGTGGAATGATGGATGCACAGGCCTGATCTGGGGAGTAATCTCCATGGCCCCGTTATATTATTGCATATTACACCCGGTGCAGATTTGCCTATATTGCTTGGCAGCATACAAGTAAAAAACAGGCCTCTGTCAAAGCCCCAGAGACATTCAGAAACGGCTCCAAATATTACAGCTATAAATTCAGCTCATTTTTCTAACGGCTAAGAGCTGCCAGGGGCTTCGACTTAATCCATCCCTCCCTAACCTTTGTGCCAGACCCCTGCAGGCACCCGTCCCTCCACAGCTCCTCGCCCGGGTCCTGCGTCACAGACCCTGGCTGCCCACATCCTACCCAGCTGGCAGCTCTGCCTACCCCTGTCCCCACCCTGGGCAGCATCCCACCTTATTGAGCTTCCATCCCACCCTATCGAGCCTCCATCCCACCCTATCAAGCCTCCATCCATGCTTTCCCACACTCAGCCCCCAGGATCTGCCCTTGCCCATCTCCCCTCCTGCTGAGTTACCCCTCTCCCTCCAGACCCAGCAGTGTCGGGGCTACTCAGACACACTCAGGCTGCAGCCACCAGTCCCCAACCCTTTCTGCCTCCCTTGCTCTTGCCACAAAACCAAAAACCATCAGCTCTGCCCAGCATCCTTTTTCCCGCTTTCCCCTTTGCAAACAAATGCTCCATTTTCTCCTCTCAGCCTCTTTCAAGGAATAAAGATCCCACGGGAAACAGGTCTATTCCCTCCCCAGGAAACACCTGGTGGGGTTTTCCCCCTTTCCCTGAGCTGGGATATTTCATTCTCACACTCGGCCATGCCTGAGCACTTGGAGCAGTGGCAAATCCAGCCCTCTCTCCCCTCCCCTGAGCAGGATGCTCAGTGCCTGCAGGGAAGGGTTAACTCTTCCTCGCAGGCGCTGCACGTGGGTCAGCTGTAGAGCAGGGAAGCATCAGAGGCAGCATCAGATTTCCAAAACCATTCCAGGATCGGTCCTCCAAGGGCTGTGTCCTCACACCTCTCTCCCCATAAACACTTTCCTTCCACCCGGGGGAAGAGCAGGGCTGTAATTAACCCAGGATCATCCCCAAGCTTGGTAGAGCTGGGACTCATCCAGAACACGGACTCATCACCCAGCCCGTCCCCTGCCTTCGTCTGGCCACTCATCACCCAAATATTTGAGGCTCGGTTGTGCAAAGAGCTGGTTGTGCAAAGGGATGGAGCAGAATCCTGTTCAGCCGCTCGCAAGGGGAGGTGGGCACCTAATGTCACTCTGGGTGGGGGGTTCAGCATCTCCCATGTAGGAGGCACCAGGAGTGTCACCTTTGGGTCTGGGACACTGGGGGTCACCATTTCAGGGGCACGAGCTGGCAGCAAAGGGGGAAAGCAGGGAGATGCTCTTGGTAACACAGCTCGGTCCCTCTTCCCTCAGCCCCAGCCTTTGCCTCGAAACAGGGCAGCAGCTTCAGGGGGACGGTTTGGCCAAGCGCCCCGAGACCCCGCAGCCCCCGGCACGCATCGCCCCAGGGAAGGGAAGCGGCTGCAGGAGCCGAGTGCTGCAAAAACTATCAAATGCAGGTGAAATCGCATCCCTAAAAACATCCCGTGGAGTCTCGGTTTCCCATTAAGGGCTTTACTGAAGGTAAAAATAGGAGTGAAATATTTTGATTGTATTGAAAAAAAAATAAATAAAAATGTTTCCTTCAACTCCAAGGCAGACTTTTCCAACAGTTCTGTTTTACGGGAAATGTCTTATTTTTGTTTTTGTATTATTTTGGAGTGGAAAAAAAAGCAGAATATGGGGCCTTTCCAGTGAAACTGAAACCCCCGATCCTGTCCAGCTCCAGTCGCCGCTCTCTCTTCTTTTAAACTGAGATCAACTGAGGTCCAGAAATGGAAAAGGCAATGCACCGGGAGAGGCTGCTGTGACGAGGTTTCTGCCTCTCCTGGCAACACAGGAAATCTCATAATGAAAGTTGTCTTGGTGAAAATCTCAGCTTGGTTTAAACAAACTCCAGAGGCTCCGATAGTCAAGATTATCAATCACGGCCCAGGTCGGGCTCCAGGTTTGTTTTGCTGGCGATAGTTTCGCTCCGAGTCTGTTTCTGCGTGGAGCCGGTCCAGTCGTTGCACAAGCTTTAAGATAAACTCTTCTCAAACCATGATGAAAACTGGAAGGAAAGGAGATGAAGGGAAACAGAAATAAATCAAGCTCCTCCCGTATTTTCCACCTAGCTGAGCTCCATCCCTTATCTCCCCGTCTCTCCCCACTTGCTCCCAGCCTGTTTCCAGCCGCTCGCTGGCACAACTCCACGGGCACAGCCTTTACATTGCCTCCTGCAGCTGTTTTCCCTCCTTTGCTGGAATATCTTTCTCCTCTTTCCTTTCCTGTTTTTCCAGGTGAGCAGGGGTGAGAGGGAGCAGAAAGTTTCCGATGCTGGTGTCCCTCGGGACCTGCCCTTCCTGCTCTCGGAATAGGGGTGACAGGCTCCGATGCCCATCAGCATCTCGGGCTCTTCCCCATCTTTTCAGGCCGGGTTCAGCGAGGGACGAAGCAGTTCAAACTCTCTCCAACCAAGTAGCTCCATTCAGCAGCAACCTGGATCCAATTATTTCCCCCAGACGGGTGTAAGGGAACAACAAGCTTGAGCCTGGGAGGGTTTAACCCCTTCGAGGAGGGAGAGCAGGGGAGGATGGGGCTGTCTGGAGGCTGCATCCAAGCCCTCCATCCCCAGTGGGGCCAGGGATGTGGAAGGCAAAAGCTGGGCTGGGCTAAAACAGCGGGTTTAAGGAGCTTTGCATGGAGAATCTGGGAAGGCAGATCCCCCCATGGCTGCTCGGTCACCCCCTGGACCCAGCCAGCTCTGGGGAGGGAGGAGAGGGGGCAAACAAGGCACCTTTGCAGGACCTGGGAGCCATCACTGCAGGCAGCTGGAAGGGACGGACATCATCCCTCCACCTCCATCCTCATCCCTCCAACTCTTCAGTTCTGGGGTCCCCATGCAAACCCACCGTGCCCCCCAATGCCCCGGGGGGGGGGCACCTGGAGCCTTCCTCACCTCAAAGAGGATGGGGGGCTCCTGGCAGCCCCCTGCCACACTCCTGCACGGGCGAGGAGCCGGAGCAGGCTCTGCATCCCGCCAGCGCTCTGCCAGCGCAGCCCGAGATCCAGGGGTTAAATCCCCAGGCTGGTGAGTCAGAAAATCTTTGATGCAGCCAGAAGGAGCTGAGTAATTTGTGTATCTGCAGAGGTCACATTGCCTCCTCTCTTTTTATGTCTGTTACTCATGCTGCTCCTTCCCACTCTCCCTCCGCAGCCTGGACTCTCCTCTCCTCCCTCTTAAACACACCAGCTCTTTTTACTACCGTTGCTATTAATTATTGGTATTAGAGGAGCCGCTGGCAGCGGTTGCCCGTCCCACTCGGTGCCGGGTCCCTCCGAGGGCAGAGCAGCGGTCGGTGCCAGAGCCTTCGCAGTCGGCGCTCGCCCCGCTCCTCCCGGGACGGGATACCCATCGCGCTCTGCTCTGCGGTCGCAGTTCAGGCCCAAATGGCCGCTTTTCTATAGGAGAAACCCCGCTGTCAGCTCTGCATCTTATTTTCCACAAATTCACTTATCTGCTGAGCTATGAGCCTTGCCAGGCGGAGAGGCACAGCCTTTCACATCTCTAATTTTGAGCCCATCGCCTCGGCCGGGCATCGGGGCACACGCCTGGGGCTCTCCTGCACTCCCACAAGCCAAGTGACAACTGACAACAGCAGCAATTAACCGCTGCAAAGTCAGAAATTAGCTGTAGTTAATAAGGCACATCTTAAAGCACGGCATCTCCCAAGTAACTGTTTCAATAATCCCAGGTTGCTACAAAGCACCGGGGCAGCCAGAAAGACTTCCCAGCATTTAATCAAATCACTTCATTAGGTTGTTTAATAAGCAAGGGAGCTCTGGGAACACCGGAGTTTCACTGCTCCCAAACAGCATTTGGAGCAGGAATTTACGGCACAGCAATTAAGGCTCAATCAATCCGCCTTTAATCCTCCCACAGCCTCCACGCCACGGGAAGCTTCGCCGCTCCCGCTGCCCCCCCGGGTGACATCCGGGCTGCCCCACGCGAGGGGATGCTTCCCCGGGAGCTGCCAGGGATGGAGATGGTCCAGGCACACCATTTAACCATCCCCAGCACCAGCATCACCCGCTCTCGCAGACCAGCAGCGGCGTCGGGGGCTTCTGCACGGGACCCGGGGACACGGCAGCACACGAGGGATGGGGGAGGAGAAGCGCTGAGCCCCCCGGGGTCTGTGGGGCAGTGGGAAGGGCGACACATCAAAAACCACAGGAGCAGAGCTGTGCAGCGCCTCGTCCCGCACACCCAAAGCTAATTGGGGTTTTACTCAGGGGTGTCAGCGCCAGACCAGGTTTCCCCCCCCCCAGTCCCCACCGCCGAGAGCTGAAATTATTTTCCTGTAGCATTTCGCTGCAGGATTATTATTCATACTCCCTGCACATACTGCCTTTGCGCTTCAGGACTGTTCCGGCCATTGAGCAGAGGGACAGTGACGGATGGGCAGCAATCGCTACACCCCTACGGCGCCAGCGAGGTGCCTCCGTGGCCCCGGGGCCGGGCCGGGAGCCCGGGGACGGCACCCCGCAGCCGAAGGGAGCGCTTTCGGCCCCGGGATTGCAATCCCAGCTGGCGCCCGTGGGATAAAGCGGCTGCGAGAGCCGGAGGCTGCGGCCAGAGAGCCGGGTCAGCTCGACGGGCTCCTGCCAGCCGCCGCTCCTGGGTCTTACGGAGAGCTCTGCTCTTGCTAAGCCAAAATCCTGGCTGCTTGCTCAGCCGGGAGCCGAACTGTTTGGACAATGTGGCTAGCAGGGATTAAAGGTGACAAAACCCCTCTAACCTCTTCCTAAAAGAGAGAGACACTTGAGCAGGCACCTCCTGAATGCCTCTCCCAGACCCGCTGCCCCGAGGAGCTCACAGCATCCTCGACGTGCTGCTGCCATTCCCCGGTCCCCTCCAGAGGGATTTGCTTTGCATTTTCCAAACTGGGCCTTTGTGTTTCCTGCAGATTTTTCTAACCTCTCTGTCCTCTCTGGTATTTGCAAATCCTCCCAGTTCTGCATCCTCCGAGGATTTTGTGCATGCGTTATTTCCTCCCTCATCCAGAGCGCTCCCGAAGCCCAGTAAACACAGCCGGTCCCCGCGGACCACCGCCGGACCTGCACTTTCAATCTTCCCTGACTTGCAGAGTCCTGAAAATCCTCAGATGAAGACACAAACATTTCCACAGCAAATTCAAGTCCATGAACCCCAAACATCTGCCGGCCATGGCTAAAAACCTCCATGCAAGACACCAAACCCCACCTGATGCAGTTCACCACAGGTCCGAGTGCCCACCAGCGTGGCGTGGAACGCATGACCTTGGCTGGCTCATCCCCTGATGCCTCCGCAGTTTCCCCCAGGCTTGAAAACTGGCCGAAATCACTGCCTGGAGGTGCAAACTTCCATTCCTCCATCCAGAAGTAACGGAGCTGCTGCCAGCAGCTCAGGGCATTTGATAACTCCTCAGCTAACGCAATCACTTGCACTCAGCGATTACAGCTGCTTCTCACCCCACACCTGGGAGGACTCGAGACGTCGGGTGTTTGCAGGCAATACCAGCTCTGGGTATCGCTGCGCCTTTCCTTTGATGTGTCAGACCTCAGCCAGACGTTCTGGCAGCTCACGTGGATTTTTCCAGCCCCCGCTACCCTCCCTGGCCCCCTTCCCCTCTCCCAGCATCGCGCCCGGTGACGGGAAGCCCCATCCCCAGGGAGAGTTTGTTCCCGTGGCCCTCAGGCTCCAAAGGAAACCTTGGGAAGTTGTCAAAACAACACACCCCAGTCTCATCTCATTTATTCCCTTTCTTTTTTTTTTCCTTCCTTCTTAAGGGACAGTCCCCGCCGTGGCCATCTCAGCCTGCAGCCTCTCCCCGAGGAGCCGGGCACGGGGCAGGATCTGGCCGGAGGCGCTGGCCCTGTCCCGGTGTGCACCGTGGCTGGCGAGCTGCGGCTGCGGAACCCTGCCAGGCCTTCCACCCCGGCAAGCACCAACGTTTCATAATAAATACGTAGCTCAGGGCTGGAAAGTAAACATCTTTCTGTTTCTTTCTGCCTGGGGAGTTCGGCTTTGATACTTTAATATTGCACATCTATTTTGATTGAAGCAGAAGCGGACAGAAGGCCGAGCCGAGCTGCCAACGCTGTAAAATCAGCTGTCGGGAGCCTTCTCGGAAGCGGCCGTCCTCCGGCTGTGCCCACCACAGCGTTTGCCACGGAGGGAGAGGCTGGAGCTGAGCCAGAGCAAAGCACAGGCAGCTCCGGAGGGCAGCGCAGCCGCCCCGGGGAGCATCACCATCAACGGCACCACCCGGAGAGTCTGCCTTCCGCTCGCAAGGGCGGATGCTAAATTGCAGCATGGTCAAAAAAAAAAAAAAAAGGGTTAACCCCAAAATGGTGAAAATCTGCAGCCCTGGGGGTCTCTGTCGGAACTGAGCTGCTGCCGATGCGGGGACGGGCAGGGCGGCCCCCATGGAGGCACCCCCCTGGGGCGTCCAGGGCCGGGGAGGGAGTCTGGGCTGTGCTCCAGGACCCGGCGGCTCAGCTCTGCTCTCACAAGGGTCGGCGTACTGCAACAGGTCAACTGCACAAAGCATTCACCCCTCTCCCAGACACCTCTCCCGTGGGTGACGCAGCCCGTGGTACCCACCAGAGCCACGGGAAACAAGTGCTGAGGACCCGCCAACTCAGTGCACCCATGGGGCCAGTCCCCCAGCAGGCCAGCAGTGTCCCGGGCTGCAGACAACCCACCCAGGTCTGGTCCGGCACTGCCGGCCGGGATAAACACCAGGTTCCCCGGACAACAGCCTTGGATGGCTCCTCTTCCAGGCTCCCTCCCGGAGCCAGCGCTGCCCCACGCCGCTGCTTCAACGCCTTTCGGCACGATGAGCCGCGTGTGTAATGGCTCCAATTAAGAGAGCTGGAAAGCTCCAGGGAGCTGCGGCTCTGCTTTCCCAAATGTCAGGTGGAGGTGGAGCGGCAGAGGAAGTGTTTTCATCTCGAAGGCATCTGAGCTGCCGCTTCCAGCTGAGGCAGATGCTCCGGTAGCTGCTCCCGTAGCCGCCGAGGATCTGTCTCTCCTGTGGGTGGAGGGTTGCAGATGCCGAGGTCCGAGAGGGCTCCAGGCCCTTTACTGTGGTCCCCAGCATCTTCCCAACACGGCAAGGGGACACAGCAGCCTGGAAAAGTGTCACTGGTTCCTCCTCCTTTAACCGCCACCGAACCCTGCCCGAAACAAGGAAGGTTCCTGGGAGGGAAGGGGAGGCACAGGGCAGCCGACGGCGCTGACCCCACAGCTGTCTGCAGCAGACACCGTCCCTCTGCCCCCAGGGAGGGGATTCGGCATCTCTGCCCTGAGCCGACCCCAGCACCGGCAGCGGGGGCCGTGGGGCAGGGGGGGGGCCGTGGGGAGAAGGTGGCTGCATCCCGCGCAGCCTGTTTATTTTTCAGTGCAGACTGGGGCTTTGCTGGAGCTGGAGGAATTCATCTCGCTGAAAGAGCCTTGTTTTTCATGGAGGAAATGAGACAGCGCGCTTTTAATAGGAAATAAAAACACATAAAATAGAGAGAAACTGAGACACAGGCCTGGAAAAAAGTGGAGCCATCCAGCTGCGTCTCGCCAGCAGCCCGGCCCCTGCCAGCAGCCCCGGCGGCTGCACCGGCAAGCGCAGCACGGCCACGGCCACACCGCGCTCGCCCCCCCGGCCCCTCGCTCCCTGCACCCATCCCCAGCATCGGACAAGAACATCTCGCAGATGTCTGTCATCACATGGACCAACCTCCCTCCCTGGCCACATACCCTCCTTCGGCACACACCGGGTAGCAAGGGTTGCTTGGGGGGTGGATGGTTGGAGGGGTGGGGGGGTGGATGGATGGATGGGTAGATGAATGGATGGGTGGATGGATGGATGGACGGATGGATGGGTGGATGGATGAATGAGTGGATGAATGGGTGAGTGGAGGGGTGGATGAATGGATGGGTGGATGGATGGATGGACGGATGGATGGATGGGTGGATGGATGGATGGATAGGTGGATGGGTGGGTGGGTGGATGGATGGATGGACGGATGGATGGGTGGATGGATGAATGAGTGGATGAATGGGTGAGTGGAGGGGTGGAAGAATGGATGGATGGATGGGTGGATGGATGGATGGACGGATGGATGGGTGGGTGGATGGATGGATGGATGGATAGGTGGATGGGTGGGTGGGTGGATGGATCAATGGATGACCACATCAATAGATCCAGCTGCTGCCCTCCAAGGAAATTGTTGATGTTTCACAACCGACCCCCCTGACTTTCACAAGAAGGAACTGTTCAATAAACCACCGAAGGGTTGACTCTTGCAAATGTGCCACCAGGGTTCAGTAGGTTTCATGCAGGACTGGAAATTATTATCTCTATGGCTCAGCATGTCCAGGCATGGCCAATCTGCCAAGAGTGAGCAGGGGCTGTGTGCAAGACAGGCATCTCACAGAAACGGGGTTATTAAAAATACACCCAGCGAGAAGTGGAGGGAACGGACTGTGCAGCAGCTGTGGCTCAGGGCAGGCGTGGAAGCTGAAGAAGTCGGTGGGGAGGCAGATGAGGGCAGAGCCGTGCTGCTATGAGAATCACAGAATCACAGAATGTCCTAGATTGGAAAAGACCTGTAAGATCATCTAGTCCAAGCATTAACCTAACACTGCCAAGCCCACCAATAAACCACATCCCTGAGCGCTATATCTACACGACCCTTAAATACCTCCGGGGATGGGGACTCCACCACTGCCCTGGGTAATGCGTTCCAACGCCTGATGCAAACAGCACCAAAGGAAAAGCTCTGATGATTTTTCTAGCTGACGGGGGCAACTGGTGCCCTGAGCTGTGCCCTCCGACGCTCCCAGGGGAGGTCTGCCAGCCCCCCCCAGGCGCAGGGCACATCATGGGTGGGATTGCCGGCACCCTGCGGACAAACGGACACCCCCCCGGCAGGTAGAGCCTGCCCCTGGGAGGGGAGCAGCACGGGCTTCAGCAAACACGCAAGGAAAACCAGCCAAAAGCTGGGGAAGAGTTTTTCCAGCTGCACGTTTTACAGGGATTTGCACCGGGATCAGAGACCATTCATGGCTCGTAACTCATTTGCATTGATTAAGTGAGGCAATTAAACAGCACGGGAAGGGCTTGGTGGTGGGAGATGGTGGCTGTGCCGGGGAAGAGGCAGGGGAATGACCCTGGAAACGCGTCTGAGAGCATTTCACGGCATTATGGTCTCACAGTAAATATCTGATTAAATCGGAATGAAATGCACATCTGGAGTGTCCGTCCCCCCCTGCGCAGGAGCTCGCAGCCTCGTCCCGACGGCATCGCGCAGCCCCACGTCCCTCATCACACCAGAGCTGTCCCACCACAGCCATGATGGGCAGCGGGACAGCCCATCCTGGTGGCTCCTTGGACCACCTGCCATGCCATGGCTGGGGCTGGCACCGTCCTCTTCTCAGAGGCTGGAAATTGTCCCCAGGGCCCAGGAGGGACCATCTTGAGCAGCAGCTGTACAGCCTGCATTTCTCTTAACTCCTCTCTGAGCATGCAGCCGGTGGCCCGGCACAACAAGAGCCTCACACACCAAGTCAGAGCTCCCGAATTCAAGGCTGAGTGTTCCCCATCCATCGCTCCGGCGTTGCTCGCACACCCGCCCAGCTACCGCCCAGTTTCTTTCCATCAGACACAGTCCTTACGTATGAAATCAAACTCCTCCTTACGTAGCTGTTGGCTGTTGAAGAAAGCAGCCATCGCTACGGATGCAAACAAGAGGTATTTCCATACCAGGCTGGCTCCAGCCCTGTCCTGGTCGTCTACAGAGAGACGCACCCAGGGCTTGACCCATGCACGAAGGGCTGGGAGGTTTGATGACCCTGACCAGCATTTTTGGAAAGCCCAGGGACAGCGGAGCCTCGGGCTGTGCCATCCCCGTGCCCGGGTCCTACTGACTGCGTGCAGCCAACCCGGAGCTACCGCAGCTCCCGGCAGCGGCGCGGAGCCGGTATCAGAGAGCGGTTAAAGCCTTTGAAACCACTCCTCAGAGGCAACCTGCCGGGGATTTCTGAAGCTGCAGACACTTCAAGACAACCTCGCTCGGAAACATTTAATTGGGAGGGCTGGGAGGGAGAGAGGAGGGAGCCCCGGGGCGTACAGCCCGCAGGGAGCGGGGAGAAAAGCTGGGAAGGAGCTTTCAGTGCAGGGACTTGTCATTGCCCCAGTGAAGGGGGATGCTCCAGCCATGGGGCAGAGCTGCAAATCCCCCAGGATCGCCTTTGCCGGCCGGGGAAAGGTTGGGAGAAGGAGGCAGGAAGAGAAACCTAGAAGTTTTTCAAATTACTCTCACAGCCGTTTCCCCAACAAAAGCCCCTTCAGTCCCAGGGTGTCCGGCCCCTCGCGTGCAGCCAAGGGTAACATTTGTGCATGTGGAGCTATAAGGAAATGTGTTTATTTTTCAGCATATTCACTGAAACGCTGCATGCTCGGGTAGGGAGAGGTGGCGAACAGGGGTCGGCTCCTCTGCTGGTGAGAGCAGGCAGAGCTGTCCCCATGTTGGTGGGACCGGTGCCAGCTCCCACCAGCTCCGAAACCCACCCCGGAGCCCCTGTGTGATCCCATCCTCTTCCCTGTGACACCCACAACCCTTTTCCCAGCAGCGAGGGCCGCGCGTGAAGCGCTCCATCCTTCCACCGCCGCACCAAAGTCAGCCGGGAGCGGGGACGGCGGGAGCATCCCCAGCGCCTGCGCTGATGTGCCAAAAAGCCCCCGGGCACATCACCTCCCGGGGAGCGGGGAGCCGAGTGGGGCCCCCACCCAACCCACGGGCCGTGTCCGCTAGAGGGAGAGCGTAGCAGCTGGTTTCCATCTCCGGCACCGCCGGCAGAGCCGCGGGGCGCGCAAGCGGGGCTGGGCGCCCCTGCAGCCCCCCCAAGAGCCGGGCTCCCCCTGCACACAGCCCCCCGGCTCCGACCACGCACGTATTGCCCACCCAAACCCTCCCACTCGCACCCGTGTCCCCAGGCAGCCCCGGGACGTGGGTGCTGTCCTGCTTGGGCTGCAGGGTGCCGGGCAGGGTGCTGAGCTGGGGGGCTGCTGGAGGGCAGGAGGGGCTCGCCCCCCCCCCCATGCATCGGCCACGTGAGTCTGCAGCTGCTTCCTGGCGAAGGGCGCGGATAATCACTACCAGACCTCGTTGCGCTGCTTGCTAATTAATCCCGGGCTGCTGCGGTTTCCCCTGGAAGACCCCCGGCCCGTTGACTCGGGGAGCGGAGCCAAGGCAGCCGCGGCAGAAGCCCCCGCCGCGTCCCCCGGCGCTCGTGAGGTTAAACAGGGGAGCGAGAGGAGCGGAGGGCAGCGGCAAAGCCTGGGAGCAAACAGCGTGACCCCCCCCGCCGGCATCAAACTAACGCTCTCCCCGGCACCCGTCCACGGGGTCAAAGCTTTTGTTGAGTTTAAAAACAAGCCAACACGTTCCCACCCCCTCCCCTGTGGCAGCCAGAGGGAAGGACCCCGCTGGGATCAAGGCCATCTTTGGGGCTGATTCCCATTTAAATACCTGGGGGTCTCCTGGAGATTGCACCAGCGGTGACGGTGTTTGCTCATGGTTTCCTGTTAAACACACCTGAATGGAGACATTTACTTAGGATTTCACATTATTAACAGCCACAGCAGGAAAAGGTCGGGGAAAGAAAAAGCCGATGTTATTTCCCAGAGGAAATGCTCAGCGCGAGGATGCTGCGGGGGTTTCCTCCAGCAGCTCCATAGCAAAGGGGAATTTTCCCCTTTAAAACACCCAGAGAAAGAAACATCCAAAGAAATTGCTGGAGGGAAACCCCTCCCGGGGTGAGCGGGATGCGGCTGCCGGCACCGGGATGCTCCGGAGCCATCGCTGGGTACCGCCGGCAGCCCAAGCTGTGCGTAACCATTCATCACCGGCCCTCGGGGGCGTTACGTGAGAGGATTAATTAAATTTTACACACAGAGCTTAGCGCAGGGCTGGGTGCGATCATGTATTATTCATACGTTCAATAACACAGCTGATTTATTAATGAAAAGGTCAGACTCCCTGGAAGTGAAGGCTTGTCGTAAAATTGCTTCGAGCCGGGATTTTTCGGAGGAGCTGCTGAAGCGGAGCCGGCTCAGGGCTCGGCCATGCCGGAGCTGCACCCGCTGCCGGCCGGGACAGGGACGGCACTGCAAGAGCTGCTCTGTTCCTTACAGCCCATTAATCCCCGCACTGCTTCGGAGAGGCACGTTCCTGCTCCAGCACAGGCAGGCGGCAGTGGAAATGTATATGCAGGAGCCTGGAGGAGTATAGCGGCGTCTATAGGGGCGGCTTCCAGGCTGCCTCCTCCCCACAGCCGCTGCTTCAGCCATGGAGGACCTGGGGAGCCAAAGAGACCCAGAGCTTACACATCAGCATCTCGGGCTTGCAGGGAAAAGGGAGAAAGCCGCAGGCAGCCAACCCCTCCCTCCAGCGCGGTGCCGGCCGGGAGGGAGCTGGCTGTCGGCAGGGAGAGCGGGAGCGGGAGCAATCTCCAAAAAAGAAACAATAAAGGAAGGAAATCCTTAGAGCAGGAGCCATTTTCCCTGAGGTTACTCTTGGGGACTAAGAGCCCACCTAACTCTCAGCCCCGTATTTAGCTTGGCCCCGCTTCGGGCACCCCTTTTCCTCTCCCGGCCTCTCTCGAGGAGGGCAGCAAACGCCACGCTTGGGGCTGAGCTGCAACCAGCCTGGCTCTTCCCAGGGAAATTCGGGAACATCACCAGCGTTTTCACACCCCCGGGGCTGTCCTGTGTCCCTGAGGCGGCGCGATGCTCGCGCAGCGTGCTTGCACGTGGCAGCTGAGAGGACAGTTGCCTGCAGGCAGCAAAGGGGGCACAGGGTGGGAACGCAGAGAGCATCCCCAAAAGGGGACCCGTGGCTCGGGTACAGCCCTTCCCCTCCACCGCCGAGGCACCAGCCGTCCCCTTTTCCCCGCTCCCGCTGCACGGTCCTGCAGCAGCCGGGGGTGGCCGTCGGGCTCAGCTCAGCTGCCGTTTCCCTCTCTCCCTTTGAAGGCAGAGACAAAACTGAGCCCGAGAGCCAGGGAGAGGTCCCGGGGGCTCCCAGCCACCATGTGCTCCATTGCGCAACTGCAAAGGGAGAGGAGAAGGGGGGAGAAGAACACCCGGGGGGATCAGGGGGCCATGCAGGTGGGGATGCAGCCGAGGTGGAAGCCCTGAGCGAGCAGAGGGGATCAGGGGCGAGTGGGGAAACTGCTGGGACTGGTTTGGGGGAGAACAGGGCTTTTCTGGGTGCCTCTGCTCGGCGGGCTGAAGCTGGGAGGAGACCACGAGCACTGGGCAAGGGTTTGCCATGGACTCCTGCTTGTTTCTGCAGAGCAGAGCGTTGGGGGCATCTCGCAGACCCACGGAGCTGCCACAGGCAGCAGCAGAGGGGGAGAGGAGCCGGGTCCTGGAAACAGCTTCTCCCAGCGCCAACACGCACCCCGAGGGCAGGAGGAGAAGCCACTGGTGCCTCCGCTGGGGATGATGGAGTGGAGGCAGCTGGCAGCCGTCCCCGCTCCGATCGGCCCTCACACACTGTCCTCGGAGAGGGCCAGCGGAAATCGAACGAAAACAAAGCAAGAATTTATCAAACCACATGTAGCGTGGCCGGGGCACGGCTCATCCAGCCCTCCCGCTGCGGGCGCCTCCGAGGAGGGAAATGCAGGCAGGGACGCAGAAGGAGAGCTCTGCCAGCCTCCGACTCCAGTGCGGGGGTTAGTGCCAGCTCCGGCAGGGACACGCTCCACTGGGATAACCCGGGAGAGAGCCTGCGGCAGGGACACGGGTGCCGCGGCTGTGGGGACAGCCCCTCATGGCCAAATCGCAGGCTGGGGTGGCTCGGCAGCTGCACCATCGCATTTCTCAGCCTGCTGCGGTCCCCGAGGAGCCGCCAGACTCTCCTCCTTATTCGCCTTAACTCTCTCTTCTTGACTTGCAGAGATGCAGCGGTGCCAGGTCTGCCAGGCTGCCAGCGGAGCCCCCCCATGCCCTGCACACCAGCGACCCATGCACAGCTCTGCCCGTGGGGACACCCACTCACAACCCCCTCCCCCCAAAAAAATCACCCCACTGGTGCTGGGGGGTCCTGGCAGCAGCTGAGCCCCAGCAGATATCTCCCCGCAGTTGCCCGCAGGCGGGAGCGGGTGTTGTTTTCTCCCTGCCAGCAGCCCGAACGCTCGCCGAGATTTCCAGGCATCCGTATTCAGGGCTGTCGGGAAGAAGCCGCTTTGATCATCGCTAATTATTGCTCACAGGCTGACAGCACCCGCGTGAGCTCTGCAGCACCCAGCCCACCCCCAGCTCTGCTGCATCTGCCCACGGACCCCCCGGCAGCCCCTCGCCGCCCCGGCCCCTGCCCGGCCCCGCTCCACGGGGCTGCAGCCCCCTGCCCAGGGCATTATCCCCATCCCAGCACCCACCCTCCTGGGGGGGGGAAGAGGCAGACAGGGCACAAGGGATGCGCCCCAGAGCCCGGGGCATGGCAGAGAGGAGCATCACCACCCCAAAGCCGAGGGGACGGTCCTGTCCCTCCAACGCCGCCTCCTTCTAGATGCTCTTTTTATCTCCCTAAATTGCGAAGGCGCTGCCAGGACCCCAAGTTTCCCCCAAACAGCTCAATTCAGCTGAACAGCAGCGAAAGCAGTGAACGCCCACGCCCTGCTTCTTGCTCCTGTTTATCTCCAAAGCTCTTTTCCAAAAAAAAAAAAAAAAAAGAAAACCATGCCTGCCTTTAATCTGGAGGAGCGTTTGCAGCTCGGAAGAAGGCCCGAGCGCGGCGACGGGAGCCAGGGCAGAGGAGGGCAGAGGTTCGCTGCAGCAGCCCCTGGCAGGGCTCAGCTCTGCTCCGGGCAAAACGATGCCAGGGCGAAGAGGCTCCAGGCAGAGGGATGTTTTGATTTGTTTGCTCGAGGGAAGCCAGGTGGCAGGAGCAGGCAGGAACGCTAATGGGTTTCCCAGGCAGCTGATGTTTTGCTTTTCTTTTCTTTTTTTTTTTTTTTTCTCTATTCTTTCATATTTTAGATGCTTTAGAGAGAAAAACAGCCCGCGCACCGTTTGGGAGGGGAGTTCAGTGCCATGACCTTCCCAGAGCCAGGGGGCATCTGGGAAGCCGGGGGGAGAACCACGAGGCACTGGGGAAGGGCTGAGCATGCCACGGGACAGCCGGGCTCCGGTGCCCATCGCGGGGCTGCGGGGGTGCACCCGGCTGCAGAGGGCACAGCGGGACAGGATCGGGCCCTGCCCTTTCCCCCCTGCCCACCAGCTCTGCCACCCCCACCCCAGAGCTGGGCTGCAGGGGAGTAGATTTGGGAGGCGGTGCATTTTAACAGCGCCGGCATCGTTTAACAGCGATGATAGACGTGTGGTTTTAAAGGCACCCCGGTATGGGGGATGTTCGCCCTGCTCCTCTCCGATTGTCCCTGCTGAGCCGGGAGGGACCCCCGGCAGCGTCGCTCTGTGCACCAGGACCCTCTCCCTCTTTGCTGCCTGATGCAGCTCAGACTGCTGGTTATAATTTATTAATCTCTACACGGGTTTATATTTGGCTCCCAGCGTGTCTGTTTGCAGAGAGGTTTGGGTACCAACCTCGGCAAGGAGGAGGTCTGCACTGAACCCTCAAAGCTGGAGAGGAGGGACCTGGGGCTGGGGGACAGGGTTGGGGACAGGCAGAGATGTGTCCCTTGGGCTCAGTGCTTTGCAAGAGGGTTCCGAGGCTCCCTGCTTGTAGGAAACATGACGTGAGATTTTCCCCATCCAGGAGCCTCAGTCAATGGGCTGGAATGAACCTGTTCCCTCCTGCTGTTTGTTCAGGAGAGCTGGGAGGCTTCAGAGAGGAGCCAAGCGTTCAAAGGGCCTTTGAAAACATGAATTGAAGGCTCTGAGCAAGGAAACGCCGCATTTTTTCCTTCTGCTCCTTGGACAGCTGCAGCCAGCGCCTGGCAGCCTTCGGAGCTACCTCGATGCTACGGTGGGGACAGAAGGGGAGAGGCAGACGGGTCCCGGCGGGACACCTTGCTCAGCCTCAAAGCACAGAGCAACCACCACCGGCAAATGTCCCGGGGCTTCCCGTGCCCCTGTCCCTTCCTAAGGTCCAGCAAGGGGCAGGGAGCTGCTGCCACGTCCCAGCAGAGCTGCTCTGCCCTGTGATGGCTGAGTGGGGGGGCTCTGGGTTTGGACACCCATCACCCTGGGGAGCAGGGGCAGGTCCTGTGCCAGGCTGCAGCGGATTGGGGTACGGCGGTCCCGCAAACGGCACCAGGAGGATGTCAGCATCCTGCCAGGTCCCATCCTGACACCTTGTGATACACACAAGCAGAAGCGAGCGATACCCACCCAGCTGTGGGCGAACATCTGCATCACAAACCCGGGCACAGGCGATAAATCACGGCGGCAGAAGAGCCTGTGACACCTGACGGGGCTTCGTGAGCTTTACAACTGGCAGCTCCCTCGCTGTCCTCCCGAGTGGATTTGCACTTGGCTAATCTTGTGCAAACTGCTCCTCTGGCTCCTCTGCAAAACCCAGAGACTCTCAAAGGTATTTCACTGCGTGCTTGTAACCAGCCTCCCTTAGCCGTGGAGATGTTAGCAGTGTAAAGCATACGTCCAGGGACAGGCGAGGGAGCGACTGGATGAGGAAACGCTTCATAGTTTCCAGCTCTGTTCCAAATTAAGCACTTAACCTTTTCAAACACGTTTTACAGCGGTTGTAATAAGCTCTGACCCTCTTTGTGCTGAGACATCCTCTCCCAGCACAGCCCAGGGCACCAGCCACGCTGCAAGGGGAGAGGCGCTGGAGCCCGCAGACAGAGATTTAAGAACTCCGGTGTCTCGGCTTTGCAGGGAGGGGGATGAGAGCACACACGCCGAGACCGTCGGGCAGCCGGAGCCACGTCCGTGGGGCTGGGAGCTGCGGAACGGGCTGCAGGGACATTCCTGGGTCTGGGTGCTGGGAGGATTGAGTCCACCCCATAATAACCCGCAGACCCCGAGAGACCAGGGAGTTATTACATGAGGCTCCAGAGCCCCAAAGGCAGCCTGTAATTACGGTGGGATGGGGCAAAGGCTTCTCCGGCCAAACCAGCATTTCCCAGCACTGGCAGCCGTGCCAAGTCAGCGGCCGGGGAGGGTAAGGGGCAATTTGGGGTTTGCTCTCCCTCCCCCGTAACCCCTTCCCCCCCCACCGCCAAAGAGATTTGCGGGCAAATAGGAGCCACCTGTGGCTACTGCACAGCCCAGCCCCGCTCGCTGCCGGGCCATGACAGGATGGGTGAGCGAGGACGGGGGGACGGGGGCTGCGGGGCTGCTCTGCACAGTGCAAAGGTGGGCGTCCCTCGGGGGTGGCACTGGGTCCACGCAGCACATCCGGGGCAGGGGACAGAGCAGCGGCGAGGGGACACGGGTGGGGGCCGGGAGCTGGCACCCCCTTTATCGTTGGTGCCAAGGCACCTCACCGATGCCGGCTCTTTTTCGGAGCCCCGCAGCACGGAGCAGCTGGGGTGTGGGATGCGAGGGAGCGAGCGGGGCTGCAGCCGGCCACCGATTTCACAACCCCGGGTGTCCCGCGGGAGGGAGAGGAGGGGAGCAGACAGCGGGCGAGGATCCCCAGCCCGGGGCTGCCTGTCATCCCGTTTCCAGCCAGGGAAAGCCTGGGCTGAGCCCTCGCAGCTTGCTGCAGGCAAGAGAAGCTTTGAAGCACCTCCCATGGAAATGGGGTGACCCCGGGAGCTCCGGGAGCATCGGACGGTGCTGACACACGGGAGCCACGGAGAGAGCATCGCCCCGACGGCCCGCGCCCGAGTCAGAGTTTCCAGCGGAGCCCGGGGCTCGCTCGGCAGTCGCGCCGTCTCCGAGTGACCAACTCCCTCCAGATTGCCTCAAATCTCGGTTCAAGAATGTTGTTTGGGCTGAAGAATGTATCGCTAAAAAAGAAAAAAGGGAAAAGGGAGGCCGGGGTGAGAAGGGAGGTCGAGGGAGGGTTCGCCCTGCCCTTCCGCGCTGACCTTTGCGTGTCGGGAGAGGAGGCTGCAGCCGCCCAGCGCAGACGTTTGCCAGATGTTGAGCGTGTTCCCTCCACCCGACTTGGCCAAGGCTGAGCCCAAAGGGACGCGATGATCCCTGCTCTCCCCTGACCCGCACCCCCTAAGGACTCTGTTTCCCTGCCTGCCTTCCCACTGCCTGCTCGTACCACAGCCATCCTCAGAAGTCAGTTGGGGGCTTCCAAGTGAGTTTAGTTTTGGCAGAGCCCTTTGAAAGGAGCAGCACAGCCCTGGGGGGGGCATCTGAGATGATAACTGCTCTGAAAGCCACAGGGCTGCTCTCCCAGGCACAGAGGAGCCCAAGCCACCCTACAGACACCAGCGCTGGCTCCAGGGCACGGTTAGGGGAAGGAGAGGGTTCCCTGCCCGGCACGGTGGGATGGAGCGATGCAGAGGTACCTGGAGAAGGGCACTCGCTGCCAGTGCCCGCACAAGAAGTCTCTCTGTGTTTTAGAAAGGCTGGAAAGAGCCAGGACTAGTGAGGAAGAGGAGGTTTGCAAACATCCAGAAAGACCATGCAAACCTGGCACCCACGGACCACCAGGCACTGATTCCAGAGCCTTTCTGCTCAGGTGTTTGTAGCACGAGCCTTGTCAGGAGGTCTGATGCAAGGAAGGGGCTCCAGATCGTGGCTTCATGGATCCCTCCACCACACAGGCTCTGCAGGCGGTGGCCCACGCTTTTCCACCCACCCCACCTGAGCAAGGCTGGAGATGCCAAGGGACAAGGTCTCCTTGGCTCCTGCGTGGACTCTTGTCACTGGAGTCCCTTAAAAGAGCAGCTGGGACCTTCACCCCTTGGGGGTCTGCCTTTAAAGACAAGGTCTAGGGAAGGACGTGCAGGACCTGCCGGGCAGCCAGGGCAGGGCATGGTGAGATCGCTACACGAGCGGCTCTGTCTTCAACCACCCTGAGCCCAGTGGGACCAATAAACCCCTCCCGGGACGAGGAGGGCCATGGAAATTAAAGAAAATAGCATGAGTGGGAGGACAGAGCAGCCAACAGCTCCAGCAGAGCTGAAGCTTCTTGGAAATGTGGAAGAGGCAGAAATAACATTTCCATGAGTAAAAAGGGAAGCTGCTCAGAAGTCGCCGTGCTTCTGACAGTCGCTGGTTTGGGATGTCCGCGGTAGGTTTAATGGTTCTCCCTTTACCCAGGCAGAACGAGCTTTAGCCTTAGCAGCAGCATCAGAGAGTTTTGTTTCTTTGTTATGCTGTGAAGCATTCGGTCCCCGTTCCAAAAGCATCCTGACAAACTCGCATCCGTCCGCGGAGAAGACAGCGCTCCCGGCTCCGAGTGCAGGATTTGCAAATTAAAGGCAAACTCGGGGCCAGATTCGGTGGTTTCAAATACAAAGCTCGAGAGCATTTGATCAAAACAGCTGGAACAA
This sequence comes from Anarhynchus alexandrinus, assembly GCA_008711295.1. Lineage (NCBI taxonomy): Eukaryota > Metazoa > Chordata > Aves > Charadriiformes > Charadriidae > Anarhynchus > Anarhynchus alexandrinus. The sequence continues at coordinate 469,752 of VUYV01000439.1, forward strand.
ACCCAACCAAAACAGACACTGTGCACATCAGTTTGGTTTAGAAAACCAAAGCAAACCAATACCGGCATCTGTCTGGCCCTGATGAGATGCAGACTGCGACCGTTGGAGTAACTGCTCTGGATGAGATTACACAGCGATAGGGACCATTGGCTTCGATCAAGCAGGACAGTATGTTCCCAGCTCCTGTCACCAGTTCAGGGCTTGCTTTGAACCGTCAGCAGTAGGGCAGAGGGATTTATAGGAGGAGATGTTGAAAAAGTTTCATGGAAGTCACCTGGGAACTGAGAGGAGCTGTTTTGCACTGGCCTGAAATGAGCAGTAGCACTGAGGTCTTATCAACGCCCACCTCACGCCAGGCAAACAGACCAAGCAAGAGAGCCCTGCTAGCAGCTCGGGGGATGCTGGGCACCGGGAGCATAAGATTTCAAGGTTGGATAGAGAAAAAAAGACATATATGGTTCTTTAGACGGTAAATTTTCACTTGCCTGAGGTAGTCCTAAATTGGTCAGGATGAGATTCAACAGAAAGTCCTGGTGACTGTGGGGAACATACAAACGGAGCTTGAACATGTCGTTATTTTCTGGTCTAGGCTGGGAAAAAGGGATGTGGCCATGGGGAATGGCACCGTTCGGAGCCAGCTCATGCGGGGAGGACTCCTCAGCATCCCCTGGGGGACCACCGGCCCCCAGCACCCCCAGCGAGTGCCCGACCCCAGCGGGCGCTGCAGGACAGCCTCCCCCAAAGGACGGATGTCCTGGGTCATGAATATTTTTAACTTCCAGAAGACGGAGAGACCACACTCCTTATCTGACCTAGCTGGGGACAATTTGCTTTTCCAGAAAAACATCCAAGCCCTGCAAAAGCCTCCGAGCTGTTGGCCACCAGGACACCTCGAGCTGCCAGAGATGTGACGTTGGTTGACACCATCCGAGCGCCGAGCAGCAGATGTTACTGGCTGCCACTGCCCTCCCCACCATTTTCCCTGGAACGGAGCTCCCTGGCAGCGGGAACAAATCCCTCCAAGCGGGGTCATTCTCTGCATCAGCCCAGAGCCTCAAACCACCTCTCCGCCCGTGGCAAGAGCCCTCCTCCACCTGCCCTGTCCCTCTGCAGCTGCCATGGCAATGCTCAACAAGGAAGAAGAGATGCCACCGGCTGAACGAAAGCCCCCACCCCACTTTACTTGGGTTTTACCTCCTTTTAGGCAGCGCAAACCCCCTGTCCGTTTTTCCCCACTCAAAGGCAAGGCTTTCTCTGAATCCTCTCTCCTCAAGA
>VUYV01000439.1:471049-485944 GCA_008711295.1 Anarhynchus alexandrinus
GATGGAAAGCGAGGAGAAAAGTAAGCCCGGAGGGAGTCTGGCACCTGCTGAGCTTCGCTAAGTAATTCCAGGCTCCTGGGAGGACCTGGGCGTGCTGCTGGAGCCAGGCATGGGATGGAGATGGGCGGTCGGGGCTCCTCCTTTCCTTTCCTTGTGAAGGAAATGCTTCGACAGCCCTGCAAGAGCTGTCTCCAAAGCTGAAGTGCACGGAGAGCCAGGATGGGGACGGGGGGGGCTGTGACAGCACCCACCGCTCCCCGGCTTTGCAGGACCCCCCACAGGGCAAGGCTGGCACCGGGAGGCGATGAGCCCTGTGGCAGGGAGAGCCGTGAGCTCTGGTGTCTCTGCCCAACCGTGGGTCACCCTCGGTACACCCTCCCCTGCCCTGTCCCCCCACACCCACACCTGGGTCAGCCTTGGGGAGGGGACAGGGACCCCCATCCCGGGTGGATGGGCACAGTCTGCAGAAATGCCAGCTTGGCACCTCCCTCCTGCCAAGCTGAAGACAAATTCCCGCTGCCACAGTGGCCCTTTGGTAGGCAATTTATTTACCTTGGATGCTGCAGCCTTATCGTTCATGGAAATGTTTATCCTAAATATTTAATAGCAGGGCTGCATAAACTGAGGTTTCCTGGGGAAGAAGCCCAGGCTGCAGTCAGAGCAGGCACTAATGTCTCTTCCCCTGGTACTGTAAAAGTTAAAGATACTTTCTGTCTTCTCCCTAAGAATCACATCCTCAGCGCCTCAAAATCAGATATTTTTTAATCTGGCCGGAGGCCTCCCCATTGCTTCCTGATGAGAAACACAGGAGACCTAACAACAGCCCTTTTAAAAACAACATCCCCGATTCCACTAACTCGTTAAACAGAGAGAGCCTGAAAAGTGCCAACACTCCTATGAGAAAAGACGGGAGAGGGAGAGAGAGAGAGAGAGAGAGAGGGAGGAAAGAAAAAGCAGGTTATTTATAACGCCAGGCAGCATTAGGGTCTCTTCAGTCTCTCCTGCAAACTGGCTGCTGCTGGGAGGTCACTCCCCAAAAAAACCTGCCGAGCCCGTGACCTGCAAGCACAATATTTGATCTGGGATCTAGGGCGGGCACCAGCCTCTGCAAACCGGGAGACGCTCTCACATGCTGCTTGAGACACGGGAGATCCCGGAGAAGAGCAGCGAGGCTTTGGGAAGGAGGCTCTTAGCTTGGTAAGTCCTTCTCTATATTTATTATGATTTTTTTTTTTTTTTTGAAGCCTGATTTCCATACCCTTGCCTCGGCGGGCGGGCGGCTGCCACACGAAGCACATGCCAGCGACACGGGTGGCACAGCTTGAACGCCAGCGCTCCCGAGCCGCCGCGGCGGGGGAAGCCTTCTCCTGCTAGCCACGTCTCTTGCCCCTCTGGCAGCTCCTTGCCCGCTTGGCTGGGAGCTGGAACACCTACAGCCATCACCACTCAGGTGCGGGCAGTGCCTGCTCCCTGCCCAGCACTGCTCTGCCCGTCCCGGCTGCCGGGGTGCAGGGGAAGGGGGAGCCGGTTTCGTGCCTGGCACAGCAGCAATGGGCCAAGTCCATGGATGGCCACAGACCATGAAGCCCCTTGGTCCAAATCCTGCTGCCTCTCAGGGTGAGGTGGTGACCCCATTAGTCCGGCAGCTTCTAGCACGGGAGTCAGGGGAGGAGGAGATGACATGGATCTCACGGTTGGCACGCTCAGCTCAGATCCCACCCCAAAAACAGGGCTGAAGCCCACTGGGGAGGGGAGGAGGAGATAACATGGATCTCACGGTTGGCACGCTCAGCTCAGATCCCACCCCAAAAACAGGGCTGAAGCCCACTGGGGAGGGGAGAAACAACTTTCAAATGAGGTGGGGGAGCAGCGGTGCCTGCTGAGGACAGGCTCTGGGGTTACCGGTACATTGAAGGGGGACACTAGGAAAGGTGGAGGGACCCCATGGATCGGTCCTGCCCTGCAGAGGGGCCCCCTGGGAAGGGGGTGCCAAGCGGCTCTGCACGGGTGGAGAAGATCCCTGCGTGGAGCGGGGCGGCTGTGGTATTTCAGCAGGCAGAGTGCCCTGGAGCAGGAGGAGGAGGAGAAGAAGAAGAAACCCCTTTGCCACTGCCAAGCTCCCCCCGTTGCACACCGCATCCCGGAGGACCGCGTCTCATCTGCCCCTCGGCTGCACGAGCAGGCGGAGGGGGAAGGAGGGCGAGAAGGAGAGAGCGAGGGAGCCGTGCCTGCCCGCCGCCATCTCAATCCCTCTTTTCTTCCAGCGCGAGCAGCCTGCCAGGGCGCCTCCGTGGCAGGGCAGCCGCTGCCTCGGAGCAAACTGTGCCCTCTTTGTGTGCCGGGCGAGACGTCCCCTCCTCGCTGCAGGGTGGGGACGCAGCGAGGTTTCATCGGGAGACCCTACGGCCACCCCCCGGCACGGCCAGGAGGGAAACCGGCCCGTGCTCGCACGTTGCCCACCCGGCGGCTGCGGGAGCGGAGCTGGCAGCGATGCACCGACAGCCCCAGCGCTCCGCTCTCCCGGCCACGTAGATAGGAGCCAGCAGGCAGGAGCGGCTCCTCTCCCCCTCCGAGGAGCAGCGCGGCCCCGCAAATTTCCTGGAGGCATTTCAAGCCGCCTCGCTCCGGGCCGCTCCGCCTGCTCCTTTAGCGCAAGGACGAGACGAGGAGTCAGGATGAAGGGCCGTAAGCCGGAGTTCTCCCGCCGTCAGCGCCACGGTGTGCCGGCAGAGCGCCCCTGGGCATGGCACGGGGCGGCTGTGGAAGCCCACGCCGAGGCAAGGGGCTCGGGGATGGGTTTGCCTTGCTCCGAGCCCTCAGCCCTGCTCTCCTCTGGGTGCCAGCCCTCGGCAGGCTGAATTTCACAAGCAGGGTCCAAGTACCGCGTCTGGTGACGGCTCCATCTCTCCCTGGTCACGCTGGCCTCAAGGGGCCGGCGGATACTGGCCCTTTTCATGTCGGGGCTGAGCTCCGGAAATCTAAGCTTGAAAGTGGGTTCGCTTCAAAAATAAGCCAGAACTTGTTTACCAGGATTTACATCAGTCCCGAGCAGCACGAGCATCCTGCGTTTTTGTGGGGGAAGGGAGAGCTGGATGAAACCCACAGCGACTCATGTCGCCAGCGACTGTAGCATAAATATAGCTCCATCGAAACATGCCTTGAGCTCCATCAACCTGTTCTCGCGGCTACCGCTCTCCTCCGCTTGGCCGGAGAGTGGCCGAGTCCTTTCTCCTCCCTGCCGTGCAGAGCCAGCGCAGGCGAGTCCCGGGCTCCGTGGGGCAGAGCTGCATCACCTCACTCAAATTCAGACCATGTGCCCCTATCTCCATCCTCTACTCGGTTATAAGAGAAATACCCATAAGGGGAGATTTTGCAAGCACATATCTGCTAGGATGGAGGTTTCTAGCAAGCAGGAGGTGAAAGGGGGGAAATCAGGTAACCTCAAACAGGGGACAGGTCTGCAGCCACAGTTTTTTTGGGTAGGATTCACTCAGGCCCCCTGGTTCTCCAGCTCTGCTGCCAAGTGCCACCGACCCCATGCAGGGCTGTGACCACATCCAGCCCCGCTGGATCCCCAGGCCATAGGGTGCAGCTCGCCTGCCTCTAACCCTGACATCAGACCTGACGTTGCTGATGGTTTCCCCCCCTCATTTCTTCCCCCCCACCCAGGTCCCTCCAGCATCACCACCATGCATTGGGCCACCATCCTGATCATCGCTGGGCTCTGCGGAGCCTCCCTGGGCCAGTACAATGAAGAGGAAGACATGGCTTGGTTACAGTACTACATGCGACAGTCCCGTATGTCCTCCTATAACTACATGCCCTACTACGAGGATGAGAACACCCCTTACGTGTACTCTTACCTCCCAGCTCCGGACACGGAGGCAGAGCCCGGCCCCGAACCTCAGCAAGCCCCTTCCTGGCAATGTCCCCAGGAGTGTGATTGCCCCCCTAACTTCTCATCAGCCATGTACTGTGACACCCGCAACCTGAGGTACCTGCCCTTCGTGCCTTCCCGGATGAAATACGTCTACTTCCAGAACAACCAGATCACCGCCATCCAAGAAGGGGCCTTTGACAACGCCACAGAGCTGGAATGGCTCGCACTGCACAACAACCAGATCACCAGTGAGAAGATGGGCAAGAGGGTCTTTGCCAAGCTCAAAAGCCTGGAGAGGTTGTACATGAACAACAACAATCTAACCAAGATGCCCAGCCCCTTGCCTCGGTCCCTGAGAGAGCTCCATTTGTCTTACAATCAGATCTCCAAGGTCCCCTCCAATGCTCTGGAGGGTCTGGAGAACCTCACAGCCCTGTACCTCAGCCACAACTACATTTTTGAGATGGGAGCATCCCTCAAAGGGCTCAAGTCCTTGATCCTTGCTGACCTGAGCTACAACCACCTCAGGAAAGTCCCTGATGGGCTCCCAATGGCTTTGGAACAGCTCTACCTAGAGTACAATTACATCAACACCATCCCTGATGACTATTTCAAGGTGTCTCCCAAGCTGCTCTATGTACGGATGTCCCACAACAGCCTGACAAACCAAGGTCTCTCAACCAACACTTTCAACAGCAGCAGCATCCTCGAGCTGGACCTCTCTTACAACAGGCTCCAGAAGATCCCCCGGGTCAGCACCAACCTCGAGAACCTCTACCTTCAAGGGAACCAAATCAACGGTGAGCAGAAACACATCAACCAAAGCATGGTGGTGCAGGGGGTGGTGGTGCAATAGAGGGATGGGGAGATGGGAATGCAGAACCTGTGCCTCCCTGTGGGAAACTACCTGGGGTAATGGTTTGAGCAGGAAGATGGAATTTGGGAGACTTCTAGGTGGCTTTCAGCAAGGTAGGAATGGGGCCTGTTGTGTTCCAACACACTGGGACTCAAGAGGCTCCCAGCTCTGAATGCTCCCGCGTGATCCATGAAGGCATCGCACCGGTTTTACTGAGCATTTAGCAGAAGCCTGAGCATCTTCTGGTTAGAGATGCCAGAAACCAGCTGCGGGTGGAAGCCAATGCACAACCTGGGGAGGGGACTATGGCTTTAGTCCGGCATTGCAGGCAGGCTGGGGGGTCATCAACAGAGCGGACAGAGATGGGGGGGTTCCCCACTGCCACGGTCACTGCGCACGGGAACACACATCACCCTGGGCAGCGCTAATGCAGGGGACAGAGACGTACCCTGCGGTGCCCGGTGGTCTGCAGTGCTCAGGGCCAGTGCAGCCCCTTCTGCCCACCTCCCGCCCTGCCTTGCAGGGCACCAGAGCAGCCCGGGCACGGTCCACGGCCCCAAAGCCCCCCCCAGGGGTCTTGGTCTGCAGCTGAGGGATGCGTCCTTGCTGGGGCTGGGGCAGACAGGAGCTCTTAGTTATTAAAGCCATCAACGCAGCATCTTCTGCCAGGACTAAAATTCACTCCACTTAATACACAAATAAATAAAAGGAACAGATTGTTCTGGGGCTGCTATTTATAAAAATAAGCTAGGGGAAAAAAAAAGACACAAAAAACAACCAACGACCCAAGCAAGCCTGGAAAAATCCAAGCTTGCACCTCTCACCTGGCAGCCCCCGAGGACAGGACCCTCCCGGAGCAGTGCTGGAGCCCCTGAGCCAGCCCGGGATGGGGACGGGGATGTGTCGGTGCAGCCATCGGCTGTTGCAGAGGAAACACACAACCCCGCACCGGGGAACCGACAGAAACACAAACCCGAGAACAGATTCCCAAATGTTTGCTTTCAGAATTTGTTGCTGTTAACGTCTGCCCACAAATGCCATGAAACCACCGCGGAGCCGTTCGGGCTTTAGTGCAGTTTTCCTTCCAGCTGCAGGTTTTTGCCGCTGACCTTTAGAGCATCCCCAGGAGCGAGGGGCTGCGGGTCCAGGCGTGCAGCACCAACCTCTTTGAGGGGGGCACATCCCACCCCATGGGGCATCATGGCCGGGGTCGTGCCCCTCCAGCCACCCCGGGAGGTCCCTGCACACTGCGGGGCTCGCAGCCCCCCAAGCCCCCGGCCTGCGGGCACAGGGGTCCCCCAGCACCCCACTGCCTTCCCCAGCAGCATCCCGGCCTGGAGCTTTGCTGCCATCTAGTCGGTCGCTTCTCTCCCAAATCCTGCACAAAATTTTGGGAGTTTGCTCCATCTTCTCCCTCCAAACCCAGCCCCGGGCAGGGCCGTGGTGTCCCTCCCTGGTGAACGGAGAGGGGACGGCTGCGGGCATGGGATGGGGATGGGGACAGGAATGTCCCCCCTTCCTGGACACGCAGCCTGGGTGGTCCCACAGTGGTCGGGGGCTGGAGGCTGCAGCCTATGAAGCATCACGAAAGCAGTTGCAAAGGCAATTCCAGATAAAAAGCAATGTTTTCCATCCGACTCCACCCGGCTTTTTCCCTCCGAGCGCTCCAGCCGGGCACTGGGCAGAGGCAGCTGAGGGCGGGCACTGCCACCGCTTCCAAACCCTGGAACAGGCACAAACTCACAGGCTCCTTCTGACGGCAGCTTGGAGCATCGGTTACCCTTTTAGTTTAAGAGGGGAGAGCGACGAGTCCAAATTTGCAGGAATTTTGGTGTGATTTGTGGAATTCGCAGCCGATTTGGGCGTGCTTTCATTTTTCTCCTGCCCACCTGAACACAAACTCAGAGGTCGGCGCTCTCAGACCCATCCCCAGAGCAGCCCACCCTGACATTTCTCACATGGCTCCCCAAAGATCAGTCATATCATGAAGGTTAGATAGAGCCGGGGCCGAAGCCGGTGCTCAGCTCTGTCTCCTCTCCCCCCCCCAGAGTTCTCCATCAGCAGCTTCTGCACCGTGGTGGACGTCATGAACTACTCCAGGCTCCAGGTCCTGCGGCTCGACGGGAACGAGATCAAGCGAAACGCGGTGCCCCCCGACGCCCCGCTGTGCCTGCGGCGTGCCACCATCATCGAGATCTAGCCTGGTGTGTCCCCCACATCCTCAGGACTTGGCTCCCCCGTTCCTGGGGAGACACCCACTCCCATTTTAACGCAGCTTGACACTTTGACTTGGCTTCCGCAATAGTGCAATAAGGGTACTCCAACACCCATCCACATGGGTGGGCAGGAGCCATTCGTCCCCAGACGCTCCCCATTCCCGACTCTCCGGTCACACAGAGTGAGTCAGGTCCCGGCACGGTTCCCCTTCTGACCCCACCGCAGCCACCCCCCGAAGCGCTGCACCCCCATTCACCTTCTCCCCCCGGTTTGGGTGGGACACAGCAGGGATGGGAGAGAGCTCATCCCACCTCCGAAAGGTGGCACTGAGCATCCGACCCCGGCGGGGAGGGCTTCAGGTGTGGGTCCTGCAGAACCAGCAGATTTAAAGTGACTCACCCTGGGCCGGGTGCCAGCGGTTACTGGGAGGAGCATCCGGGAGGGTGGGAGCTACACGAGTAAAGGGTTAAAGATTTCCTGGCTGCCAGCATCCCTCAGGCTGGGATGGGGAAGAGCAAATCCACTTTTTCCCCTCTATTTCCACCCCTCCCTTTCCATCAGCCTCCTGCTCCAGAGATAAATGAGAGAAACCTTTCCTGCTGCTGCTGAGCAGCTGCTGAGGTTGGAGAGAAACACCCTGAAAAAGAGCCTGTTTGTGTGCCGTGGTTTAGGGGGGGTCTCACATCTTCCTCCCGGACGGCTGGTTCAGGGCAGGACCTGGGTGAGGGATGGGGCAATTCCTGGTGCTGTCACCCCCGTCTCCCTGAGGACCCCCCACACCCCCAGCTCCATCCCACCCACCAGTTTGGCTCAAGCTCCCTCCCTGCCCAGGCAACCCGGGTCTCCCGATTAAAAAATAATAATAATAATTAAAAAAAAATAATCGCAGTGACACATGCATCTGCAGCACGTTTGAACTCGCCAAAAGCCCAAACCACCCAACTTGGTTCCTTGGATGGTTTAGTTGAGAACTAAAGGGGCAGCTGAGCTTTGGAGATGACCTGCAAAGCTGAAGAGGTCATCCAGACCCTCCGCATTTAAACTGCATGCTAACACTATAGAAACAAAAACCCAAAAAAACCTGTACTATCACTGACGCATGAACTGTAGATATCATACCGACGAATAAAGCCCTTTCTGTAACTGCACGAAACGTGTCTGAGGAATCCCAAATGCAGAGACCGGGGTCCGAGCATCTGGGCTGCTCCGAGCGCTGTGACCTCCCCTCTTGCAGACCAGATCTTTCTGCAGACATAAATCCGGGCTGGATTTGCCGTCTAGTGGTTGTACCAGACACGACATGTGCGTACACCGCCTTCCCCGCACCGAGGAGCTGCTGCTCCAGCACATCCCAGATGGGTCCATGCAAGGACATTTATAAAAGGAAAAAATACACACGGAAAAGTGTCAGTTGAGAGAGGGAAGGGATGGCGGTCCTGCTGCCACAGTACTTCTGATCGTTATTTTCCGGATGCTTTCATGTTCTCCAGTCTTCTTCAGCCCTGCTTATTTTTAACAGCAAAGCTGGAGGATGCTTGAAAAAAAAAATTTCACACGCGCAGGATTTTTACAGACCTGGAATTGCAGAGAAAGCACCATTTCCCAGCCTGCGGGGCCTCTCCTCTGCTCACCGGGGCTCGCTGGGCTCTGGGTTGGTGCCAGCCAGGGAGGCAGATCCTGCGGGCGCTCCGTGTGGGGCAGGAGGTGGGTTTCCCCACTGGCCTTCCCCAGCCAGCCCTGGTCCCCGGTCCTGGCCAGGGGCAGCCCCCCAACTCCAGCCAAGGCTCTTGCAGAAGCCAGGCAGGAGGAGAAGCAAGGTGACCCCGCTCCATCCCCTTCCCCATCCTCTCCTACATCCCAGGGCAGCAAAGGGACACACGCATCCTCATCGTGACCTCCCACAGGCAAACCCCACTCCCTGCGGAGATGCAAATCTTCCTGGAGCAAGGACCCTGACCCAAGGGGACCCCACCGCACGCCCAGCTGGCCGAGGACCCCAGGGCTGTCACGAGATGTTGGCGTTGCGTGTCACACGTGGCCCTGTCCACGCTGGCAGGGTGACCCTGGCTTTCCCTCCCCAAGTTTACATCCCCAGAGAGCAGCACGCGGGTTCGGGAGCTGCCCCGCACCCCGGGGTACCCACCACAGCCGGTACTGGTTTGGGCAAGGCTGGGCTGAGACAGTGGTGAAATACAGCTCCAACTGGGGAAAAAGGGGCTCAGAGGGAGGCAAACCTGACCCCGCTTCAGAAATAGCAAGAGGCGAGCGATGCCTGTACTGGGCTCTCTCCAAGGCTGGCAGCGGGGCAGCATGGGGGCAGTGGGCTCTGCAGAGAGGGGGGATGCTCCAGACCCCCACAGACATGCAGACAGTTGGATCCAACGCAGGTGCCTGTTGGCATCCAGGACCAGCTCCAATCTTTTTGCCGGTAGCCCCCAGGACACGTGCCACAGCCCATCCTCCTCCTCCTTCCCTGTGGCAGCATCCAGCAGGGCAGGCGGGAGGGGGACAGGGNGGGGGGAGGGGTGTAGGGAGACCCCAACCCACCACCTTTGGGGGGGAACCTACCAGCGGGGTCTGGTGGGTGGCAGCAGAGCAAAACCCAGAAGGAGTCACCCAGTGCTGCTTTATCCACACAGGGCGACTGGGATTGCTGATTTACACCAGCTGGGGCACTGGCTGTGTGTCCTGCAGGGGTGGAGGTGAGGGGGCAGAGGGTCAGTGCAACCCATTGCCGTGCTTCTCCCCCTCCCCCTCCCCCAAAAAAGCGGGGGAGACCCCATTGGTCCTGGGTGAGCCTGCGGGTGCCCAATCACTGCCTTGTTGTTGTGGTGGGGATAGCAGGGATGGGGGCTTGGCCCCCCCTCCTCATCCCCTTCCTCCTCCTCCTCCTCCTCCTCCTCCTGCTGTTGCTGGGAGGAGGTGCGGGGTCCGGGGGGCCCCAGCAGCCCATATCCCACCGGGAAGGAGGAGGAGGGGTGAGTGCAGGGCTTTGTCCAGATCCACAGAAAAGCGTAAAGGAGGGGGAAACCCCAAACCAAGCGAAAAATAGCTTCCCCGGCCCTGCTGGAGGTGTGCCCGGAGCACAGAGGCTTTGTGGGGCTGCTGCAGGAGGTACCAGCAGCTGCAAACCCCCACCCCCCCCAGAAAAAGTGACATTTGGGCTGTGGGCTCCTCCAGAGGGGTCTCCTTGGGTGGGATGCCAAAGACACCCCACTGCCCCACCACCACCACCCCATGTCTGCCGAGGGGCTCAGGCCACGGGCGCTGGACCTGGACACCCGCCTTGGGGCTGACCCTGCAGGGGACCCTAAAAACCAGCATCTCCCACGGGGCACCCCATGGGGACAGGCAGGATTTCTCCAGAGCTTCCCTGAAAACCCCCAAATTTAATCTCCACTTCTTTCCAGCCTCTTCCCCCAGATCCTCTTCCCCTCCGTGCTTTTTTTTTTTTCCCCTTTTGCAGCATCCATCGGTTCAAACGCTTCCCAGGCGGTTCGCAAACATCCCTTTAGGAGGATATTTCAGGAAGCGCAGGATTTGTGTTTAAAAACAACCCCTCAAAATATTTTCCTTTGGAGAAATACACAAGAAAGCAGTGAGGCCGCGGGCGATGGGTTTGACCCTAACGTGGCTGGAGGAGTCCGGGGTGGGCAGAGCCAACCCCCAGTCGAGGGACGTGAGCTCTGGGCACAGCACTGTCCCGGTGCTTCAAATTCGGCGTGGGAGCGTTTGCAGAGCCGGCGTGAGTCACGGCCCACGGAAGTGTAACTCGGCGTCACGTCCTTCAGCGCTTCCCTTTGCTCAATTCTTCTCGGACTTAACCTAAAACCTTTATTGAGTGGAGGAGTTGCCAGGACAAAAGGATCGGTGACCGAGTCACGGCTGCCACCGCCACGCCTGGCCATCTGCAGACGTGCTTGCGATGTGACGAGCAATAAAAGTTGATTATTAATAAGCTGCTTGGATCCGGCCCGCGGCAGCTGCGACGTTGCTGGGAAGAGATAAGAAAACTGCGGAGGCAGCAGGAAAAGCCGCCGGGGAGGGGTCCGGCACGTCGTCGGTGGAGATCGCCAGGACCCTTCGCCTCCCCGGCATCGATCGGGGACGAACTGTGGTCCCATTTCACAGAGGAGCAGGCTGAGGCTTGGAGGACCTGGGGGGGTCCTGCTCTCGGAGCTCCACATCAGGAGTAAAATGGGATCTTGGTACTTGGGATTTTGGGGCTCAGGATTTCGGGATGTGTAGCCCAGGAGCTAGAGCAGCTGGTGGGGCTCAGTTGCCCCCCCAAGGGACCGACCGCTTTTGGGGGACCGCTGGGGAAAGGCTCCCCAGCAGCGCTGGGGCACGGGGGAGAGGGACGGGCAGGAATTCCCAATCTGTTCAGCTCCCATTCTTACCTCCCCTTTTGTTTCACTCGCCATCTGTCCCGCAGCCCCGCACGCCCCGCGCTCCCGCTGCACGTGCCGTAAATATCAAGACGGGCTTTGTCTCTGCTTCAAAAGGCGGCGTGGCCCCCGCGCCCCGGCCCTGCCGCGGCCCCCAGCCCTCCCCAGCAGCGGCTGCTGCCAGCCCTAAAGCTGCTGGGGGCTGGCACGGCCACGGGGGCTTTTTGGGCCGGCTGTCTCGCTCTTCGGGGGGTCTGGGTTTGGGGGGGGACAGGCTCAGCATCTCTCTTCCCCCTCCCGCCCTGGCAGGTTTTTGGGTCAGCGTTAAGAGGGGGTGCCTTGCTCTGACACTGCAACCATCTGTAGGATCCGGGAGAGCATCCTCAGGGCTGGAGCTGAACCCCTCGGCCAAAGTCACTGAAAATGGGAAAAGGAAGAAAAAGGGAAGCTCAGCCCCCCCTGCGCACTGGAGGAGCTCGGTGGAGCCCCCCAGGAAGGTTCTGCATCCCAAGGCTGAGCGGGGCTGTGCCCCAAAACGCTGCCACGGTCTTCGCTGAACCCCCCCCGAGGGGAATTTGCTGGGACAAATCCCAGGCGGTGCCTCCGCAGGGTCCCCCCACGGGGGCCGGGAGGGGGGCGACGAGCCCTCGCGCTTCGGGGGAGCACCGGGGCCGCTGTCTCAGCCCCGCTCCGGCCTTTTAACTCCCAACAAAGCAGCGAACCCGTCGGCGAGGGCAGCTGCTCCGCTCCGACCCCGTCCTTCCCCTTTTCTGTTTTATCCGGTGCGATAATAGAAATAAACTCCCCCGGTAAAAGGGCATTGTCAGAGGGAAAACGGTCCTCGCCCTCCGTCTGGCAGCTGGGAACGGCAGCGACGTGCGGGGCCGAGGGGTATTGTTGCCTCCAGCCGGTTCCCAGTAACACATTTCCCGGCGGTTCCCCAAAGGAGTGGGTGTTGCTCTCACTCACACGGGTGTTGCACTGACACAGGGGGTGTTGTTGCCCTCACACGGGTGTTGCACTCACTCACACAGGCGTTGTTGCCCTCACACGGGTGTTGCACTGACACGGGGGGTGTTGTTGCACTCACACGGGTGTTGTTGCCCTCACACGGGTGTTGCACTGACACAGGGGGTGTCGTTGCACTCACATGGGTGTTGTTGCACTCACACAGGTGTTGCTCTCACTCGGGTGTTGCTCTCACTCACATGGATGTTGTTGCCCTCACACGGGTGTTGTTGCCCTCACACGGGTGTTACACTCACTCACACGGGTGTTGTTGCACTCAGACAGGTGTTGCTCTCACTCACATGGGTGTTGTTGCCCTCACACAGGTGTTGTTGCACTCACACGGGTGTTGCACTCACACGGCTGTTGCACTCACTCACACAGCTGTTGCACTCACACAGGTGTTGTTGCACTGACACGGGTATTGCTCTCACTCACATGGCTGTTGTTGCACTCACACGGGTGTTGCACTGACACGGGGGGTGTTGCACTCACTCACACGGCTGTTGTTGCCCTCACACGGGTGTTACACTGACACGGGGGGTGTTGTTGCCCTCACACGGGTGTTGCACTCACTCACACGGCCGTTGCATCCCCGCAGCAGCGACACCCAGAGCTGCCCCTTCCCTACGGGGCCGGGCACTGCTGTGGCAGGCGCAGGGATACCCACAGGGACGGGTGGTCCTCGCAGAGGGGATGGGGCAGGTACCAGCCACCCCCAGGGATGCCCTAACACATCCCGACGCGAGCCGGCGGGTCCTGGGGCACAGACCCCAGCGTCACCCTTAAATCCTTCTCCTTCTGCCTCATTACTGCCGGCCGGGACACGAGGCTGGCCGGGACCGCTCCATAGCTGTAGAAGTCATGGGCAAAGCTTGGACGTGGCCCGTAAGACACTCTTGGGTCAGTGCCACCAGTGCGGAGGCACGGCAGAGCGGGGAGCCCCACGAGCCCTCTTCCTTCCTCCCTCCTCCGGTGCTCCCCGGAGCTGGGAAACGCGCTCCCCCAGCCACGCAAGGGCTCATCCCAGCGACCAGCTCCAGGCTGGGCCCGGAGATGTGGCTCAGCGGGAAGCGGATGATGAGCAAAGAGGGTGGCTCAAAGCCCTGAACCAAACTCAGGCAGCTGCTGAGACTCACACGCCCGGCTGGAACCTGCCCGGGGCTCTGCGCTCCCGTCCCAGACACAGACACCGCTCCAGGAGGAAGCACAAACTGCCCCGGGGCAGCGAACGCACCCCCCGGCTGCTCCCGCCATCCCGGCTGCCTGTGCCCTGCCCTCTCCTGCCAGGAGATGCCAGGGTATGGCATCTTTCAGGGATGGGGGCACTGCATCCCTTGGAGACAAGGGGCATGGCATCCCTTGGGGACAAGGGGCATGGAGTTCCATGGGGATGGGGACATGGCATCCTTTGGGGACAAGGGGCATGGTGTCCCTTGGGGATGGGGGGACGGCATCCCTTGGGGACAAGGGGCATGGAGTTCCATGGGGATGGGGACATGGCATCCTTTGGGGACNTCCCCCAGCCACGCAAGGGCTCATCCCAGCGACCAGCTCCAGGCTGGGCCCGGAGATGTGGCTCAGCGGGAAGCGGATGATGAGCAAAGCGGGTGGCTCAAAGCCCTGAACCAAACTCAGGCAGCTGCTGAGACTCACACGCCCGGCCGGAACCTGCCCGGGGCTCTGCGCTCCCGTCCCAGACACAGACACCGCTCCAGGAGGAAGCACAAACCGCCCTGGGGCAGCAAACGCATCCCCTGGCTGCTCCCGCCATCCTGGCTGCCTGTGCCCTGCCCTCTCCTGCCAGGAGATGCCAGGGTATGGCATCTTTCGGATGGGGGCACGGCATCCCTTGGGGACAAGGGGCATGGTGTCCCTCAGGGACAGGGGCATGGCATCCCTTGGGGACAAGGGGCATGGTGTCCCTTGGGGACGGGGGCACGGCATCCCTTGGGGACAAGGGGCATGGAGTTCCATGGGGATGGGGGCATGGCATCCCTTGGGGACAAGGGGCATGGCATCCCTTGGGGACAGACAGCACAGCATCCCTTGGAGATGGGAACACAGCATCCCTTAGTGGCAGGGACACAGTGTCCCTTGGGGACAAGGGCACAGCATCCCTCGGGAATGGCAGGGCACCACACAGCCTCGGGTCCCTGAGGGACACACACCACCACCACACCACCACCACCACCACCAGCCGTGGCTTCTGCCTGCTGCGGTACGGGACATGTCGGGGCACCTCGCTCTGCCCGGCGAGCTCGCAGGGTGCGGCGCGGGGGCGGCACGGCGGGGGGAGGACGGCGGAGGTTCAGCACCAGGTTGCCCAACACCGACAGACTCCTCAAATAACAATAATTACTATTATAATATTTAATAAGAATCGTACGCAAACCCCCCGGCGAGCTGAGCGAGCTCTGCCCTGACCCGTGCGGCGCAGAGGCCTCTTTTTCTCCCCGGCTCTCAGCCCTTCTCTGGGAAACAAAAGGTGCAAAGTTTAGTGGTGCATGAAAGGAGAAACAAAACCCCGGCCCCGGCTCGGCCCC
>VUYV01000439.1:485973-518263 GCA_008711295.1 Anarhynchus alexandrinus
GGGGATGGGGATGGAGCCGGGAACAGGGACACGGATTGGGACGGGGACAGGAACAGGGATAGGGATGGGGGCGGGGATGGGAACAGGGATAGGAAGAGGAATAGGAATAGGGATAGGGATGGGATGGGGACAGGGATGGGGATGGGGATAGAGGCTGAAAGCGGCTCCTCTGCCCCTGCCCCTCTGTCCCAGCCCCGCAGCCCTTGCTTGCAGCAGGGGGGTGGCTGGGGTGAGTTGGCCCCCCGGGACCCCTGAGCCCCTCAGCGACACCCCAGGAGCGGGGAGACATGGGGACTTGCTGCAGGGCCAGGGTGGGCTGTCCCCCCTCCGGACCCCACTTTTGTCCCCACTTTTTGCTCACCTCGATGAGGGATGACCCGTCCCAGGACCGTGGGACGTACCTGCTCTCAGGGCACCGGCAGCAGACCCCCGCTCCCCTTCTGGGGACCCCCTTCCCCTCTCTCTCCCCACTGTAATTTTTAGTAAACCAGAGGTCTGCGCAGGACCCGCTCTGCGTGTGCTCCTGCCCGAAAGCTGGCAGGGGAGGACGCGAGCAGGCAGGGAGCGGAGACGGGGCTGGGGCTGAGCCTGCCGGCGGGTTTTGCGGTTGTTTGGGTGGGGAGGGGGAATTTATTTTTTGCATTTCAAGCCAGCATTAAGCAGCGCCGCAGCCTGCCCCATCTGCTGCTGGAGCCCCTCCAAGCCCAGCAAGCTGCGAGCGCCGAGACGGTTACTGCGCCGCACGNGGGGGGGGGGGGGGGGGGGAAGGTGGCGAGTGGGCGTGCAGCGGCTGCGGCACACGCGCTCGCATCTGCCCATGACCTTTTTGGAGGAAGGAAGGTTGTTTTATTGTTTGGTATTTTTTTTTTCCATCGGGTGGTTCAGTTTTTAGCAAGGATTGGAAAGGCAGAGCGGTGCCTTCCCCTCTGGGCTGGTTGGGGGGGGGCCCGGCTGTGTGCGAGGCTGTCGGGGTGCTCGGGGATGTACAAGCTGAGCCAAGACGGGACGTGGCGGTGGAGAGCTCAGGGTCTGGTCAGGGAGAGCTCAGGGTCTGGCTGTGGCCGCTGTGCGGATGCGAAGGGAGACCAGAGGGTTGGATGAGGGAAGAGGAGGGAGAGGAAGGTCTGTGAGGAGGAAGGGCGGGCAGGGAGCGCGATCCCCGGCCAGGAATCACTCTGCCATCCCGGCCGAGGGACAGAAACCAGCAAGAGCCCACGCGCCAGACCCAACGCCTGCCCACACCGCGCGGGGGGCTCGGGGAAGGGCTCAGCCCTGCGGGGTGCGGAGCTGGAGGCAGAGCTTGTGTGGGAGCTCCACCACTGCAGCAAACGCTGGCGACGCCGGAGTTCGCTGGTGCAAACAGGGGCGATGCCAGAGATTGCCGGTGCGAGCCGCAGCGATGCCGGAGTCCGCCGGAGGGCTGCAGCCCAAAGCGCCATCGGGCTTGGCGCAGCACCAACCCCTCCAAACCCCGCAAACCATCTTCCCGTTGCCGGGCCACGTGATTGCAGAGCTTCTACCGCTCCGGCGGATCCTGGGAAGATCATCCGAGCTCCGGAGCACCGCAGGCGATGGAGCGCCCCGGGGGGGGCCCGCGCCTCCCCCTTTTCCCAGGGCCGGGGCTGGGCGCTGCCAGCTGCCTCTCCCCAGATACAGGCGAGCGTGGCTGCACCCACGCGGGTGCCTGATTGGCCTCGGCCGAGCCGAAATAGCCTCTCGCTTCCCACCGCCCCGTCGGCAAATAAAGAGGGCAGGAAGCACCTGGCGGAGGCCGAGCCCTGCACGAACGTGTTGGTGCGGGGAGGAGGCTCAGCAGCACCCGGTTTCGCTTCTGTCCCTCCTCCAGCTGCAAAGGCAAACAAGGGAGAGCCCCGAGCCCCGGCGGCTGCACCGCTGCCATCCCCGTCCCCGCTCACTTTTCTCCCTTCTGAGCGACCCGTCCCATTTGCCACATTTCGAAGGGGTCCAGCTCTCTTCCCGGCTTCGGGGTGGGCAGGGGTAAAAGCGCTTCGAGGCAGGGACGGTGATACCGGGACGAGGTGGGGGGATGAGGTCTGGCTTGTGTGGGAAGAGCAGAAATAACCCCAACCAACAGTTTCGCATCCTAAATGCTGATGTTGCTTTTCTGGTAACTTGGAACTGAGAAACGCCCAATTTCTGCTGAAGGGACCCCGGGGAAGAGGAGCACACAAACACACAAAAAATAACCAAACAAACATTTTGCCGTGAATCAAGCAAAACATCCTCGCGGACCCAGGGGACCCCGTCCTGTGGTGGTTGTTGCCGCTGGGTCAGGACGTTCCTCGCGGCTGATTTGGGCTTTGCACAATCTGCGTTTCCCCAACAGCCCAGCCCCCAAAAGTGCCCCGGCTCCTGCGAGGAAGGACTGACAGCACCACTACAGCACGCACAGGACCGTGCAGGGGACAGGGCGTTTAAGCCCATCCTCCTTTTTACACTAAATAGGCACTAAACACCCTTCCAGGCTGCTGGGACAGGAGGAGAGCGTTTTCCCAAGACCCAGCATCACCCATGCTGCCCTTCCTCCCCACAGCAGGGTTTTTGCAGGTGGTAACTAATTTCTAGGTGGGTATCACACGCACAGGGACACTCTCTGGGTTTAAGTCCCAGACACCGCTGTGCTGGCGGAGCTCCTCTCTCCTGCGGCGTGCCAGGAAGCAGCAGGTATGCAGTCCGGTCCGCCGGGCAAAGGGCTGAGGACACGTCAAAGGCAAATGCTTGTTTATGCAACACACCGATCTCTGATTACAGGGGACGACGTTTGACCCAGGCTCCTTGAATCGGACACTTCCCTGGCCTCCCAGAAACACCCAAATAAAAAAAAAAAATCCCAACAGAAACCCAGCAAAAGGCTCAGCAGAAAATGAGTCCCTATTTCAGCAGGCAGTAGGTGGATGAGGGTGGTTTGAGTTGCTTCCAGTCTTTTTCAGAGCTGCTCCAAGCGTGCGATGAGAAAACGCGCTGAGAGCTGAGGCTCAGCATTAAAAGGCCAAGGAAGGGCTTTGGGGGGGGGGACGGACACACACACAGATAAAGACGCACCTCCAGCTAACCCAGCTTGTACAGCAGGTATCACGATCCTACCAGAAGAAAAATGACAAGCAAAATAAAAATAGTAGATGAGTCACCTACTAAAAGGCTGGCGGGGGATCTGGTTGCGGTGCGGGTAGCGTTGACTCCTCACTAAACACTCTGTGGCGCAAGAGCTGTATTTTTATCTCAGCTGAGAGCAACTCAAATTTTATAATCGCAGAATGGTTTGGGTTGGGAGGGACCTTGAAGACCATCTGGTTCCAACCCCCCTGCCATAGGACACCTTCCACCAGCCCAGGTTGCTCCAAGCCCGGTCCAGCCTGGCCTTGAACACCTCCAGGGATGGGGCAGCCACAGCTTCTCAGGGCAAATTTCAGATGATCTTGGCTCTGCCTGCTGGCCCTAACGCCAGCCACAGGCCACAGCACGCAGCACCACGCCAGGCTGGCTGTGGCATGGACTATGCCAGCCTGAAAATGGGCCACGGACCACAGCACGCAGGTCCAGGCAGACCACACCAGTCTGGACAAACCAGCAGGAGGAAGGCCGCCATCATCTGAGCTCACCAAGCCTTTGAACCTGGATGACTCCCCAGCTAATCAGCAACTGCATAGGACACCCATTCCTCCCCAACAGCCCTGTTTCACAAGCAGCAGCAATTTGGGTGTGTTTATGGAAACTAATGAAGGGATGAGTTCAAAAGGGAGCGGCTTTGACAGAGCACCAAAATTGGCCCACAAATTGTTTTCCTCTCAGAGGTGGTGTGTTATGATAAAAGCAGGAGGAGAGGAATCAGATTTGCCCCTGTGGGGGAGAGCGGTGGGACCAGGCCTGTGCCCCCCCCCCCCTTGGCATCACTGCTCCAGGAGGGCACCAGCACAGGGAGCAGGTTGGGGTGGGTCACAAGGACCCTGCCAGACCGCAACACACACCCTCCTGAACTCCATAAAAATTGAATTTTGGACTGAAACTAGCACAGGCCAATTTATCTAAGGTCCTTAAAGCAGGTCAACGTGAAGAGGAGTACAGATGGTGGTTACACACACAAGCTGGACATCCCCACCCCAGGGAGCAGGGTTACGGCTCCCTGCCCCAGTCACCAGCCTCTCCACAGCCAAAACAGGATCTCCAGTGAATCAACCCCAGCTGCCTTTATCATGACAGGCCCAGAGCATCCTCCACATGCCCGAACATTTCAATCCCGTGATCCCTCACCCTTCCTCCTCCGCTGGCTCAGTCACCCCTGGAAGGACAGTGGAGGCAGAGAGGCTTAACTGGGAACTGCCCCTGTGCCTGGCTCAGGTCAGTGCTCGCTTCTTTCCAAGACTTCAGTTACGCCGTTCCTAGGGTTGGGTAAGATCTGGCAGTTAACCACGTAACACCTTCATGTCCCAGCAGGACACAGGATTTCTACAATCCTGCACTAAGTAAATCCCCCACTGCCCAAGCCAAAATCCTGTAGTCAGCATGGGAAGGAGAGGGCAGGAACACCCACAGCCCCACGTTAGTCATCAGACCAATTCCCAGCCTTAATTCCTCAGGTTTGGAGGGTCAGGTTTAGAGTCAGCATGTTGACTAAGCAGCTTTTTTCTAAACCTCCTCCTGGACACAGCTGGATATAAACAGTCATCCCCACTTTAACCAAGCCCACAGCATTCACAGTGTGGGATTTTGGCTGGAATCCCAACCCTCACACTCTTTGAGAGCACACAAAAGTTCCCAGCAAGAAAACAAGTCTCATTTATACTGCTACATTTTTATTAAAGTAACAAAAGCATACGTCTGTCAAAGGATCTGTACATTCCGTATATAAAAACACTACTATACAATTAGTAACCATCCACTCCCTCCTCCAAGTGTAGCTTACAAGCTTTCTACCATTTTCACCAAATACAAAAAGCAGGTCCCGTTCAACAGTCCAGCTTGTTAAAAAAAAAAAATGACAGGAAACCCCTCAAATACACTGTCTTAAAATACACACCATTCAGCTCTGCAGTCGAGCATCGGGCTTGTAGGCAGAAGGCAACAGAGCACACTAATTCACAGCTTTTACATGTAACCAGCTACAAGAGAGAAATGGATTATACCCAAGCTTGGTTGGTTTTGAAGCTAAAAACAGATACCTTTAACATCAGACTCCTCCACACCAGGGACAAAAAGAATGAGACTTGGCTATTTTGGTTCTGGAAGTGGGGGCATGTTAAGAGCAATTATAGTGTATTCCTTTGGTGTGGGCTGTTGTTCCTGAAAAACTTTTCTGGTAAGAGGGAGGGAACAGAGTAAAGGGGAGGGAGGTGGGGGTTTAAATCTTAAGACTGCTTTGATCATGACAAATTACAACCCAAGGAAGTACCAGCCTTCAGGAAACGCCACATCCAGCCAAGGAGTCCAGCAAAGCAAACACCCCTCATCCTGGATGCAGTTCTCATCACGGGCTTTCCACGTAAACGGGTTAAGTGAGGACTCCGAAAAGCACCGAGATCTCTTTTCCTTGAAAAGGGAATTTGCTTTTTGGAAGTTCCCAAGCACTCCCCTCTCAGTGAGGTCACCTATTGCACAAGTTCACCAAGGGAAAAGCCCCAGCACTTCATTTCAGCTTCTGCTTTGCTGACATGAGAAATTCAAGTGATGCAGAGGGAAGTGATGCAACTTCAGAGCCACAGTCTGCTATTACTGTTCAAGGACATATAACTCACCACTTGACATTTTAAAAGGATCTAAGAATTGAGGCTGGTTTTCCAGTCCTGGAATTAATTTGAAGCTTACAAAAATCTGAACTTACTTTTCCACATTAGAAGTCAGAGTTGGGGAGCAGTGAATTTTTATTTTTTTTTTAATATATTTAAAAAAACAAGCCAAGAACTGCGGCAGACAGGAGGCTTCCTTCCTCTCCCAGAGCGCCCTAGATTTGGAAATATATTGCACAAATGTCTGAGAACTTGATTCATCAAAGGCTGGGCAACAACAACTCTGGTTACGCCAGTGAGCTGCCAGGTCCAAAAAGAGGAAGGTAAAAAAAAAAAGTGTGCTGAGAGAGAAATCTGGGAAAGTTTCATTACAAACAACTATGTCAATGCCCTGCTTTTTCAATCACTTCCCCCAGGATCACTGGAGGAGCACCAGCTGGTTAGTAAAAAGGCAGTGGACATACAACATCCTGATAAAGGCTCATACCCAACACAAAGTTCTTGGGGCTGCACCTTCAGCTCCCGCCCCATTTGTAATTAGCCAGAGCAGTTTAAGGGCCAAATCCTGAACACCACCCAGGCAAAGTCTCCCTGAATACAAGTACCACTGGGACTCCAAGAGGAGTTTTGATTGACCAGACAAAGCACAGGACCAGGCATTAATTGTGCAAAACAGTTATGTACCAAGAGATCAGAACCAAACGATGCCCCTTGCCAAGGTATCAGTGGAGACAGCTCCCAGGGACAGCCATGTGCTGATCACCCAGAGGGGGAAGAAAGGGAAGAAGTGCTGTGACTTTAAAAGCAATGTTAGGACACCAAAGCATTTGAACATCCCACACACAGGGGGGGCAAAAGACCCCAAATACTTCTGATTAAGAGACAGGGTGAAGGGGGTTCTCACACACCGACCTCTAGGGCATAAGGCAAGTTCCTTCAGCTCTTCTGGAGAAGTGACATCGCAAGTTGCCACCATTGGCTTAGGCAACTTTTACAAGCAAGAGGCCAGACTCCACTCTTGGGGCACAGAGAGGCCACACATGAGCAGGTTGTGGGCCGATGTCTAAGTCACACATAGCAGAAAGGCTTTGTAATTCACAGCTGTTCAGTGCTGGTTTCAGGGTCTGGAGTACCCTTCTCAGTGTGCAGGAAGCAGTGGGTGATAGCCAGGTACTGGGGAGCACCAGGAACACAGCGTACTCCGGTGCCACCACAGCAGCTGCAATATTCATCTCAGTGGACCTTCTCTGCACAGCCCAGTGCAGCTCTGCCTTGCTCCACTTCACAGGACACTAATACCCATGTGGCCCCTTTTCAGTCCAGCAGCAGCAGACAGGAAAGATGGAGGGGCTGGAGACAGGCCATGCTCCCCCTCGCTTTGTGCTAGGAGTGGGGCAGAGCAGAGCTGCAACCCTCACAGAGTCAGTGGGTCCAGAGAAGGTGTGCGAGAGCAAAGGAGAAGGATCCCAGGGTCCCCAGCATCACCCAGCCCTGAGGCAAGGTTCCCCCAAACACTATATCCAGGCCCCTAGGAGATGAGACCAGCTGGGGAGTGAAGTAGGTAGTGGAGGAAAGACAGCAACTCCTTCATCCCTCCTCCAACAGTATTGCATTACAGCAATAATGTTGGGTACCAGGATGGTGAGAAGGTGACACAGACATCTCCCACCACCAAGCCACACTTCCCAGCCTGGGTCCCCTCCCCGCCCCTTCCTCCATTCCAAGCTGCCCAAGTGAGCAAGCCAGCCCAAAATTGCCATCCAACACTAATTAGGTAGATATCGGCTTCATAATAAAAACTCATAAGCTTGCAACAGCTTTAAAAAAGGCACCTAGAACACTGCTTCTGTTCAAAGCAGTGCTCAATATTTTAATTTTGGATTTTCTTGGATTTTTTTAAAAAATATAAATAGCTCTTCATCTTAAAAATAGATCCTCAGGTGAGGTATACAGTAGCCTGTGTCTTGGCAGTGTAAGGACAAGAGGAGTATTTAGCTGGAGACAGTCATGATGTAGTTTTTGGAAGGACTGGTGCGACCTAACATCATCTGGTTCTTACAAGTAAGCATCCCATAGGAGCTCACAGGTTTTGTTGCAGTCGCTTCGTATAAAACACAGATGGAGCCATCCTCACCGATGCGGTATGAGACCTCGTAGGGGTCCACCCAGAGCGTGAGCTCGCTGGGCAGGAGCTGGTAGAGCTGCGGTAGGCTGAGTCCGATCTGGCTAGCTGCCTTGCTGATAATGGGGTCCATTTTGTGATTGATCCGGATGCAGCGATACCCAGAGCCTTTGAACGGTTTCTCGGGAAACCAGTGATGTTTGTAGTGCTCTGCAAGGGAAGCGAGAAGGGAAGAGCGGTGAGCAGGCGTGCAGCAGCTGTGAAGAGGTCCACGTCCTGCTGCAGTCCTGCGGGGGTCCCACCCCTCACTGCAAGCAGAGGGAACCGAGTCCTCCTTAGGCTGCCTCCATCAGACAGAGGCTCCGGAGCAGAGTGCTCAACTTATTCAGCTGCCACTTGCTCCAAGGCACAGGAGCACAGCTCTTCAGGTCCTAGAAACCCCAGGCAGGACAGTGCCACAGGGGCTGCAGTGACAGGACCCCAACACCTTCTCACCCCAACCACTGGGGTGGCCAGGGTAGATACCATATCACCAACATCAAAACATCACAGTCAGAGAGTAACATCCAGGTCATTCTTTAAGTTCAGGGGCATGTCGCTACCCCTTATCTCAGCACAGCAGCAAACAAACCATCCCTTGTTAGGGCTGATAACACAAGGCTGTGTTAGGCTGGGAGGACACCCTTGAACCACCCAGTTAGTGCGGAACCCCAGACACGCCTGTGGGGAGGTGAGTGCCAAACCCCACTGACACAGGGCTGAGCCCTTCTTGCCAGGGGACAGGGCACCCAGAGCAGCTTTGGATTCTTCATATCAAGCCCCAGCAAGGAGGGCTTCAAGCAGATGGGCTGCTGCCGGAGTTGTACAAAATCCTCAGTAGACTGAGCAAGGGACCTGCTCACTTTCAGGGCTGAGGCTGCCATTTGTCCAGGACCCCACAGGGACACCAGTGGGTGCCCAGGGAGGCACACAGATGCCTGCCAGTCCCCAGAGGGACACGGGTGGACACCCAGGCAATGGCACAAATAAGTACATGGCATCAGGGAGGACACAGCTGGGTGTCAAAGAAGGACACAGATGGGTGCCCAACCCAAGAGGACACAGGTGGGCACCCAAGGAAGGGCACCCAAGGAGGGACACCAGGTCCCGGAAGCAACACAGAGGGCACAGAGGAAGGACACCAGTGGGCGCCCGGCCCCGAGGGGGAGAGAAAGACCACGGACGCGAGTGCGGACCTTCCTCCCCGCAAAGCCGATCTCTTCCCCGTCCGGCGGGGCCGCGCCTCACCTGCGAGCGCCTCCCGCAGCGCCGCGCTGAAGACCTGGAGCTGCTGCTCGCTGACGCAGCCCCGCGTCCGCAACAAGCTGGAGACGAAGCCCACGGCGGCGGCGATCTCGGGCACCATGTCGGCCCGCGGGCCGCCGCGGCGCTGGTTCTGGCGCTGGCTCATGCTGGGCTCCCGGGCGGAGGGGCGGGATCCGCGCTGGGCTGCGGTACCGGAGCGGGGTCTGCGCCGGCGGCTCCGCGCCGCCATTAAATAGGGCAGCGCGGAGAGGCGTCATCGGCGCGGCGGCTCCCATTGGCCGAGGGGGCGCGATATGCTAATAGCGCCTGACCTCAGCGCAGTGGAAGGAGTGACGTCGCCGCCGTGATGACAATAGCGGCGGAGGGGGGGGGGGGGGTTCCCGGGGGGCTATTTTTGGGGCTGACCTGGGAGGAAGAGAAGGAGGAGGAGGAGGAGGAGGAGGAGGGGGCGGAGGGGGCCGGGCTCGGCCCACCCCAGCTCTCCGCACCCCCCTGCTCCAGGGCAGAGCCCCCCGGCGCTGCGGCACCCGTGGGCTCCGGGGCTCAGGGGGGGTCGGGGGTCCCTGGCAGCTGCCGGTGCTCGAGGTGACCCACGGGAGGTGGCGGTCGTGGGGGCAGGAGGGCAGGGCAAGGGCTCCCCAGGCCGTCCTGAGCGGTGGAACACACACACACACACACCGATCCCGGATCAGCCCAGGTGCCCCTTTGCCGCCCCGAGGAAGTCGGTGTCGGGGTCCCCCGGCTGTTCCCGAGTCCCTGGAGAGGGTCCCCGGGGTGCTGGCAGTGTGTGGAAAGGTGGCCCGGTCCCACTGCCCCCACAGCCCAGCCTCCCCGGCCCGCTGCAGGGAACCCCAGAGCACGGGTACCACCAGGGTCAGGTTCCCAACCCTCCCCGCCAGCGGGTGAGTCCACGGGCCACTTCCACTACCGAACACGATGCCTCAGAAGGGTAGAGCAAAGGGTCGTCCCCGCCAAGCCACTGGCAAGTCACTTACTGTAATGCAACGGACTGAAGGAATGGTGCAGTCGACGGGGGCTGGTGCAAGGGGACGGGTGCCCCTGACCGCTGGCGGCCCCGGGGTCCTGCGCACTTCTGCCGGGCCATTGGCCCCGCACAGGCATCGGGTGCTGGATCGGCATCGGTGGAGCAGCATTTCTGCTGACCTGGAATGACACAGACCAGTCACCCAGCGCTGACTGCAACAGTGCCCCATCCCCGGCATCTGGCCCTTCCCACCCTCCTGGCTTCAGTACAAGATGGGGTCTGCCCCCCTACACAGGGCTCTTATCTCCCCAGGAGTGGACAGGCAGGTTTCCATCACCAAATTTCATTCCCTGAGACACATCAAAGATCCGTGTTCCCTGGACAAAGCCAAATCCTTTCCAGAGATCCCTGAAGCCTGCAGGGAGAACTTGCCATCACCTGCACTGTCACAGACAAGTGAGGAAGATGAGGGGGAACACGACAATAACCACTTTCATCTCACTGCCTGAGGAGGGTTTGAGGTGAGGTGCAAGGGCAGACACCCCAGGACCCGGTGCCTCCCTCCAGCCAAAAGCCAGGCTGGAGGAACAGCGGGATCGAGGAGGAGGTGGCTGCAGCGCAGGGGACGTGTCCGATCACGGAGCAGGGAGAGCAAGCCAAGGCAAGCATGGAGAAGAACCAAGCGTCCTCAGTTGCCTCCGTCCAGCCCAGCAGGAGTGGAGAGGAGAACCGGAGCAATCGGTGCACGGCCCTGATGCTTAGTGAGATGCAGGCAGCACCTTAAAGCCACTACAAAACGGGTAGCTGCACGGGCTGGCCCAGCTGCCAGCCACACTGCCCAGCATAAAGGCACTCGCCCAGCTTCTGCTGAAACTGGCCCGAAGCTAAAGCAACAGTAGGAGGCCAAGCTCTTTTCTTGCCTTTGCTTTGATCAACCATGAGAGAGTTAGTATCAAAACAGGATGGGATTTCTGAATGAATATTCCCTGGCAGAGAACCGGGATTGTTTCGAGCCATTGTCTCGCAGCCCCAGATGCCTCCCTTGGCGTGCACCGGGGGAGGATCTGAAGCCACAGCTCCGATGTGATCCCCAGCAAAAACGCATTCTCCTCCTATGGCCAGGGCCTCATTTGGCATCTCCACAAGCAGTGGGTGCAGCTGTAGAAAACCAAGGCAGGGAATTAGATCATCTGGGTTTGCCTCTGCCCGCGGAGCAGCCCCGCGGAGGCTGAGCCATCGCCGGTTCCCACAGTGCCGCTCCCGTTGCTGGCACAGCGCTTTCACCGCGGCGCTCCCTGATAAGGAGGAGTGTGCGTCTGCCGGCGCGCAGCCTGCCAGCGCGGCTCCACCTTATCACGGCTCTTATAGAACCGCTCAGGGTCCTGTCCCACTTGGACACTGCTCTTGGCAAGGGGTAGTGAGAGCACCACCCTGCCTGTCCCCCTCAAAAGAGGGTATTTCATGCGGCAGGTCAGGGGGAGGCTTCCCAGCACCTCTTTATACAGCAGGTCTTAAATTATTTCCTGTGAGTTAAGGGCGTAATGGGATTTTTTTGAGGCCTTTTGCTTCCAGAGTCTGCAGCTCATTTTATTCGCACTTCTGTCATTCCTATGTGCGCACTGTGCATGGGCTTTCACACCTTCTGAAGCACGAGACAATGGCTATGTAGCAATGTGTGGCCAACAAGCCAGAGCAAAGAGTAAGAAAACAGCTTTGGAAATCACAGAAGAGGTGGATATAACAGATACTGCCCAAGCAGAGGTCTGTACTGACCCCGTTTCATGCTCTGCACAGCTTAAAAGAAAGCGCTTTGGGCAGCAGGCACAGAAGTAGGGTCAAGCTAGCAAGAAGATAGAGCCAAGGGGTCCCCGAGTCCTCCCCTCCCCACTCCATCTGCTACTCCATTCATCCGCAGAGCACAAGGAATCAAGCAAATCTCTTGCTATAAACCAGATTTGCCTTTGTAAGCTTTGAAATAAACCCAAGGATTAAAGTCTAAGGACTTTTTTTTTCTTTTTTTAAGTCAGCAACACACATGAAAGAGCACACGGGTGCATGTGAAACCCAGAGCACAGCACAATGCAGAGGGAGGTTATTTATACTGTAGCAGCAGCCAGAGGCCCCTGGAAGAGGCTGCATAAACACACGGCGCGAGCCTGTCCACGCACAGCTCCATTACTTTAAACACACCTGTATTGTCAGCCCGCAGACACACTCACCGCATGTGGGTACAGTCATAACCAGCAGAAAATTAGGAAGCAAGAAACCATCCTGGTAGAAGGTACCTTCGTACAAATAATAGCAGTAAACGCCAAAGCAAAAATAACCCCTCGCTTTTCTACTGTAGTAAAGCACAGGAGGCCTGAGCAGAGTTTACAATCTAACCAGACGAGCTGAGCGCAGGGAAAAGGGCTTGTTTCCCCGATCCAACAGAAGGATCACATTAAAAAGTACTTGGATGGTATCATCCAGTCCTGAGTCACTGGACAATAATTGTAGCAAGAGGTCTTCTGTCCTCCAGCCTGCCAAGAATAGCACTAATAGCAAGCTCAGGTTTATTTGCCATTAGGGCTAACAGTGTTCGTTAAGTGCGGCTGATGATCTAACCTTGGCAAGCAGGTTCCCCTGGTCCCCCCTGCTCCGCAAGTGGATGAAGTAAGTGGTGGCACCATTCTCCAAATTCAGATCCTCCATTTATTCTTAATCATCGCGATTCTAAAGGCTCCCTTCATGCAGCTTAGGGCTGTTCATATGGTCTGACACAGGCCCCAGTCTCCGAAATCAGATTGTCTTCGTTAAGCCCTTCCAATAAGAGATTTCCTGTGGAGCTCAAGGACCTCTAAGAGGGTTATGTGCCCATAATTTCTGGCCTTGTTACAAGAAGACTGCAGTCTTAAAGACAGGGCATAAGACTTAATACATGCTTTCAAATTGCTTTGAGGAGTTACAGAGTAAACAAACAATTAGAAAATAAAATTTATTTTAAAAAGAGAAGTTAAAGCTGTTTTTAATGCTGTTCTGGCTAGATTAGTTTCCGCCCTGTGTTTAGCTGGAAATGGCTGACAGCATTTAGATTTCAATTAAAAAAAAAAAAAAAGAACAAAAAACAATAAACCTCTCCATAGCAATTGCCCAGACTAGATTTGTAACTGGTTTGACGGGAATTAGAAGTTCAGATAGGCTCTCAAACGCTCTGGCCCTTTTTATCCAAATGAGGTTCAAAACCAGTTGAGCTGGAAATTTTACAATAAAAGGGGAACATTTGGCTTTCAATCAAGGGTTAAAACAGCATGGACAGACCAAGCTGCTCACACACAGTTACGCTTTTCAAGAGTCAGCAACTCAGGGTGTTTTATGTACACCTAAAAGGCAACCGTTCCCACGCTACGCTTTGACTTGTTACGTTTTTGGGGGGGTGACGACACCTTTTTTAGTGTGCTGGGCTGAAGTTCATAAGGCGTGAGACACCAAAAACAATTTCAGGCTGTCCTCGAATACCATTAGAGTCAGCTGCCAGTCAAACAGCCACAGTGTGAATCCGCAACCCCTGTTACCAGCAGTAAAATAGTTACACAGAACGAACATTCAAATCCTCCCAATTAGACATGTCCCACAGACTGCTAAATTAGCTGTCACTTCTCCCAGGTGGGTCCCTCCCAATTACCCTAGCATCTCAGAAGGATTTTAAGGTTGTCTACGTAATTTGGGAAGCCAAGGGTTGGCTTTCTTTACACTAAGAAAAACAAATTTAAAAAAAATTCTCTGGAAACAGTTCTGAACTGTAAAAATAATAGATGTATTGGCCCCGTTCAAATCTCATTGTCTGGTTCTGCCGGAGAAGGCACAGACAATTGTGACGGCAGTGCCAGCAGCCACCTGGTTGCTAACACCAGTTAAGCACAATCACTGGGAATTTAAGGGGAAAAAAGCCCAGGGGTAAGCTGGGCTAGTACGTTTAATCACAGCTGTAATTGGTAACCTGGGTCTGACCCCAGAAACAGGCCTAGCAGGCAGGGTAAACAATAAAGCAAGAGCCTTAAGCCCAGCCTACACTTAGAGCTAATAAGTCCTTTCAAAACACACAGTTGTGAAATAAGACTGTGACTGAACCGTGTGAAATGCAACTGGGGGGGAGAGGGAGGCCATGGTCAGAAAACAAAGCCTTTTTAACCTGTAAGCTGCTAAATCAGACCATGTTTTACAGCACGTATCGATTCCCGGCAGCCTAGACCACAGTCAGGACAAGCACGTAGCATCTCCTCAGCAGGTCAAGCTCCTAGAAGCTTATCATCCCGCATGACTCCATGGCGTTGGGCTTTGCTAAGCACCTCGCCACCTATTTTGGTGCCTGACTGTCTTTTGTCAGCTTGGTCCTTTGTTCGGTCTGTGTCACCAGTAACCTGACTCCCCACACCAGCTCCAAGTGCCTTGGGATTTGTGGACAGGACATGTCAGGACACATTTTGGGCATGTCCGGGCAGTTTCATTTGTAGATTATTAGGAACCTTTAAATATTCCCCTCTGCTTCTGAATGGATTTGTATGTGGACCGGGAGCTGGATGCTTTTCCCCACAGTATTTGAACAACGGTAGCTTTTGTAGCCCAAGC
Source organism: Anarhynchus alexandrinus (assembly GCA_008711295.1). Taxonomy (NCBI): domain Eukaryota; kingdom Metazoa; phylum Chordata; class Aves; order Charadriiformes; family Charadriidae; genus Anarhynchus; species Anarhynchus alexandrinus. The sequence goes on from VUYV01000439.1 coordinate 500,735, forward strand.
CCAGGGCTTCAGCGAGGGACCATGTAGTTCCTAAACTATGTCTTTCGCAGAACAACCTCCCTCTGATCCACTTTCCTTACTGCATGCCATGTTTCCTCATGGAAAACAACCTATCTGACCCACTGCGAATGTCACATCTGTTCAGAAGTATTTTAGGAAGCAAACATTGCTGTACTCAAGGGAGCCACAAGCAGAAAGAATTGCTTTTTCTTCAAACTCCTTAGGACTTTGGACCTAGATTTCCAATGGTGCTGAGCACTTGCTGGCTCCAGCTGCCTTCAGTGCACTCTGGGGTTTTCTCCCTGGCCTTACTAGCTTCTTGCTGAACCCATGTTGACAGCGTCTTGTGTAAGAAGACATTTGTTCAAAGCTCAATATTATCGGCCAGAGATGAAGCCTCAGACTACAGTTCCTCATGAAGCTGCCTTGTTGGGGAAGGTGTGTAGATGACCTCACGCTGATTTCAGAGATGGTTTCCTGTTCTTTGCATTTGGTTATTGTTTTTTTTCCACATCCTCTCTGGAGGGTGACACTGCCTTCGCCTACCTCTGTTCCTGTCAAACAAAGCTTGAGAGGGTAGAAAGGGGACAACAGAAAAGGTCTAGAGGAGCGCTCACCATGGCAGCAGACCCAGAACAGTGTGGGGATGGAGGTGTTTGCACAGTCAGGTCCAGAGAAAGTTGTCAGCTGTAAAGCCTGGAACAGGCTTGTTAGTTTGTGAGATAAAGAGTCCAGGGCCCTTTCTCTATCTCAGAAATGGAGCAAGGAGCAGTAGGACTCCAGGAGTCTGGAGGAGTAAGCACTGCAGTAAGACATGCCCCTGGACAGCCCCTTGTCCTGCTCCACCCCTTCTGCCCTTCACCAGCCCTTGGAGATGACAACTTCCCCCAGTCCTTGCCTCCAGCACAAGGTCAACAGCATGTGTGAGACACAGATGTGCGCAGAGGCAAATTACCCCTTGGCAATTCTCCCTTATCGCAGCACCCTGGGGTGTGTCTGCCTACCCAGGCTCTGCTCTTTTCCCCTCTAGAAAGTCCCCATATAAATACTGGCTCCAGTCAAAACACGATTTCCCTCCCCACAACTGGGAACAGGTAAACCCACCGCTAACCCTGGTGACGAACCCACCAATAACACAGGACACCAGAGCCAAATCCTCCTCAGCACCGCAAAGACACACATGAACAACCACACGGGCTGAGGAGTTATGGTCTAATGTGGGAGAGACAGACAGCCAGCACAGCAGGAAACTGAGCCAAAGAGGTGCTGTGTCTTGTTCCAAGCCACAAAGCAGAGGCGAGATACAGGGCCCTTCTCATGAGCTGCGCTGGTGCTGCAGCCGGGTGGGGTAAGGGGCCAGCATTCCTCCCCCCAGCCAGCGCTTTTCAGGCAAACCTCCCTCCTTGGGTCTATCTCACACCTTTCCTTCTAAGGGAGGCTGGAGGGTTATATATAGGGATTTCACACTTCACTGACATGCAGCCATGCTACGAAAAAGGGATTTTTCTTTTCTTAGAAATGAGAAGTTAAAAAAAAACCCTCTGGCTGAAACCACAAGACAGGATTTTTTAGGTGGTGAGAATGTGACTCGTCTGCCAAACTCCAGCTCAGGCAGGGAGCAACGCTGTGACGAGCTGCCAAAGCAGCACATTGCCGAAATCTGAGTTTATTGCTTATAAAGCATTAATTCAGGGTAACATGTGTTGCAGCGCCATAGCAACCCCAATCATCGGCAAAAAAATAAGGGCAAGAGCACCAAAGGCACTGTTGCTGTAGCAGCTGGTAAGTGAATTTCCTGACCCTGTTCAGAGCTGCCTGACATCTCGGCACTGAGTTGCACATTCAAGCACATCTCTGCTGGGCTTGAATGTGTTTTTGAGAGCCTGTGAAGAGCAGTTGATTTACCCACACTTTAGAGGAGAAGAGCAGGAGATGGTTACAGATAAAAGCAATTGCTATTACAGCATGAGAGACCTGGGCTACCACCACAGCATCCTTGAGGGTTTTATAGGACATACAATGTCAAACAGAAAATGGGATCTTTCTGGGAAATTCTGTTTTCCCACAAGGCAGAAGAGATCAAGCCGGTCCCATACAGACTTCAAAGCCTAAGTGTAGCAGGTGCTGCTTAACAAAACAGAAGCTAAGTAGCTCTAGGACTTCCAGGTTTTGGCCTACTCCAGCACGGTTACACCACAGTCAGTCTAGTTTATGGCAAACTGACCTGGTTAAGGCTAACTCCAGAATCTCATTACCATCACAGACTACTGATCTGGCCATATGGATCCGGCTTCCCCTTCTCTCTCTCCCCACCAGCCCTCTTCTTGGTCCCCAGCTCGACTCCACAGCACAGATTATGTCAGGCATAATCTATAGTAGGTCTACAGACAAAGCTCTGCCCAATCCATCCTTCTCCCTGTGGCCTCTATATGCCCGGACTGCGAATCCACAGGGGGGCTTTTGTCTTACAGCCAGTGAGAGCTGCAGTGTGCAGATGGTCCAGGCTCCAGCGTGGGAGAGAAGGGACACTGGGAGAAGGTCCTTGGGGTTCTTCTCAGGCTACACCCACAAATATGAAAGAAGCCATTGCTTCCCAGAGCCCAGCAAACCTCCCAACCCCTGCAAACATCAATTAGTGCACAAAGACGGCCCAGATAAAGCAGGGCAACACCCTACAAGAGCTTAGATCTGGGTGGTGCCCTTTCCCAAGAGGGAGGCTGATCCCTGCTTGGAGAGATACCTTCTGGGTAGCAGGTGGACTCTGCAGGACTGCTCTAGGCTGTTCCCAAGGATTCCTCACCGTCCCTGGCAAAGCTGGCTAATTGGTTTATGGTGGGGTGCTGCACCTGGGCAGGGGGAGGCAGGCACAGGGTGTACCACACACATCCACCCTCCAGTGCTTTGCAAACCTCCTCACTATCCGCAATTTCATATGCGACCAGCACACTCTCCTTAACCAGAACACAGCTCCTTTGTAGCTAACACCAAGGGCCAGTTGAGCATCAGAGCAAAGACAGACTTGATATCAGCATTCATGCGTTTGCTTGCTGTCTTGCAGACTCCCAGCGGAGGAAGCAGATGTGGTTTTCTTCACTCTGCCTGTTGCAGAAGTCCCACCGAAAGTTCTGTTATTCAAGAAAGTCGGGGAGGCCAGAGCTGAAGAGATATCTGGCTTCACAGCTGGAACTCGCCCTGCACTGCCAGGGTGTGTGCAACCAGGGAGGGAGGGAGAGGGTTGGTTAGTTATTAAAGTAGGGGTCATTTACTCAAAACTCTGGGTTTGGGCACGGCTTTGGATTGCACACAGAGTTCATCTGGGTTTGGATCCCAAATTTCAGGTTAGAGCCACATCTATTACAGCAGCAGCAGCACATAAGCTGTCTCTCCATATTTCTGTATTTCAGCAACAATCAAGGCTTTAGCAGAGTCTCTGGGGGCATTTTTCCACTGAGATTTAGAGGAATTAAGAGAGTTGTGATTTTATCTGTGTACATTTGAGGAGAGGAGGTGGGGGCTGGATTCCTGAGCCGTTTTCATGTCAGACCTTGGTGCCTGTCCAAGGCCTTGATCTGTTGCTCAATTTCTGCTCAGGACTTTGGTCTTGCTTTATGAAAATCCAGGAGCTTCATGTAGAAGCTAGGTTTGGAATGAAACAGGCACATTTAAATCTACTTGAGCTAAACATAACTTCAATATCCTGGAAATGGTCTCCAGGAGGCTGCCCTGAGGTATGCCAGGGATGTGATGGTCAAAGACCTGGCCCCAAGGACTCAGCTAGAGCATAGATGATCCTGAGAGACCAGTCACCCTGGCCCAGGCTGCTTCAGTCCACCCCTGCTGACCAGTGTTCCCCAGAGCTCCTTGGAGTGATTGTCCTCCACATGCTCATCACCAGCTCACACTATAATTAGTGCTTTCGGGAGCCCAGTTATACCCCACCCACCAGTAATGGCAGGGATGGTCCCACTCCCACCCCAGACAGCTATGTCCCTGTCTCCCACGGGGAGGTCAGTGAAGCCGTCTGGGATCTCTCACCACCTCTGGAATTTGAGCAAGCACCAAAAAACAAATGCAGTGGCTAAGACATGCCAAGAACGACTGGAAATGCAGCGCACGGACGCTGTTCCCCACGAGGTGACAGAGGAAAAGGCTGTGCAAAGGAAACACTGAAGATCAGTGATAGCCACAGTGTGTGGGAGGATGGAGAGTGGGGTGAGCTGTGTCACAAGGTGAATAGCTACTCAGTTGTAAAAGAAACAACATGCAGCTCACTTGCTGGCATAATTCCCCCGCTGGGCACAGCAGCCCCAAGGAAGACCTACTCTCAGAGCAGGACTTGCAAGAGAGGCTTTGGCAGCAGGGCTTTGCAGTCACATTCCTTAGAAAACAAAAGGAGGTTTGGAAAAAGAATAACAACAATAACCCACTTTCCCCTTCCTGTACTGAACCTTGGCTGAGGCCGTGGTAAGTGAATTATACACAGGAATTCTGTCAGGAAACCTTCCTCACAGCTGGGAAAGCACAACCCTGAGACATCAGCACAGGCCAGGGAAGGGGACAGAGGTGCCAGGCAGGGATTGGAGCCCCTCTGTTAGAGCAGGATGCATCCTGCTGCTTCCCTTCACAGCCAGCACCATCCTGCCTGGGCACCGTGGGCCTCTCAACTCAGCAACTCACCCCCACCTGCACAAGATATCCCAAGGCCTGCAAGACTGAAGTGTCTTTAATATAGCTATCCCTAAAATTAGCCCACAAAGTAGGGTGCTATTTCTTCCCTTCTCTCCTATTTCCCAGAAGGTAAACTGAGTCACCGGAAAGCAGAATGGCATGCCTGGGGCAGGCCAACGGTTTGTGATGGAGCCATGAATTGAACTGAGATGTCCCCCCAAAACTCAGATTCCTAAGCACCAGGTCATACATCTTTTGTTCACAGCATCCCCAGCAGCTCTGCTACCAGATGAGCCCAGTCTGTTGTGTCAGAGCTGCACAGAAGCTGAGATCTTCTGCCTACATTCTGGCTGTCTGCTCACCCTGACCAGGCACAGGTCCGGATGTGAAATCTATTCATGGTTAAAGAGGTGCCCAAAACAGCGTCTGAGATCACCAGCATTTGGGAAGTCTGGATCTCAGCATTGGAGATGTTATGGCAGTGTAAAACAAGAGTTATAGCTCACATGCAACCTGCAGTATGGGACTCTGTGGACATCTATCAAGGTTTTCCAGTCTGATGCAGCCCGTTGGGAGGCTCACAGAGTCCAAAAGCTAACTACATTCCTGCTACCCATCTCAAAGTCTGAAGTCAGGTTGAAAGCCCTTACTGTCCAGCTCTGCTGTGTGTGCTTAGGATCGCGTTCCTCCCAGCTGGCCTGAAAAGCAGCTGAACAAGCACGATAGGGTTGATCCTGCTGCTGGCACCTGCCTGCTCTGTATTTGCAAAAGCAACTCACTTTTTCTCAGTATGTGCCTCAGCTTCCTGCTGCGCATGGAGTCTCACTTCCCATTATAAAAGCACCTGGAGACTTATGAACCTGAAAAGTTGCATTTCTAATGAGTGAAAGGAGCTGGGAATGTAGCTGTGAGGCAACCCCCTGCTAGAAAGAGGATGAATGCCGTGAAGGTCTACCCACAGAAAACACCATGCAAGAGGGGAAGGAAGGGGAAAATCACCTTCCAGTTTCCCTGTAGCAACAAGCCACATGAAAACACAAGGCCCAGGACTGTCTTCTTATGGTCCCTGCAGAGGGGCCATTCTCAACCCGGATCATGGACACTTGGTACAGAAATGGCCCAGTGGAGCAAGAAAACGTTCCCATGTGACCCATTACTCCTGGCTGACAGAGTTCTAGGGATCTCTACTCCCTCCTGTGCCTGCAGCTCTCACTGTGATAACCATTTCAGATTTGCCTCATATACATGCCCTTGAAATCTGCGGAGGCTGGAAGAGTAAACAGACCTTAAAAGGGTCTCAAATTCCTGCCTTCCACTCCCTCATTCTCAAGAGTACTCCTGAGTGAAGCAGCTTTTGCAGAGACCAGGCAACTGAAGGGCCTCTTTACCATACAAAGCAGCTAATAATAACTCCTGCACCCCGCACCCTGCCTGCTCCACAGCCCAGGAGGGCCCTTGCGTGGCAATTGTACACATTTGTCTGCCATAAATGGCTGTTTCCCCTCTTTCTAGCAAGGCCACATTGTGCTCAAACTGTTCTGTTCCACCATTAGAAATTCCAGCTCAAAGTTGCCAACGCTTGAGATCTCATCACAAGTCTTCTGTTTGAAGCTTTTCTTTGCCTTCTGCAAGGGGTGAGCTTTTAATTTAAAAAGAAAAGGTTATTGCTAAGAAGAAAACTGAAAACACGAACTGGCTCTGCAGATCCATGTTAAGGTCTGAAACACGGGAGTCTGCTAAAAGAAGCAAAGAAAAGAATAAAGAATAAAATCAAATTTCAGTTTTGAACGTTGAGCTGTGTTTTGGGGTGGGGAGAGGGTAGAAGACCACTGTTATTTTAAACATTTTAGAACCTACCAAAATCATTAAGTTCACTGACTTTCCTGGAGCTCCCTTGGAAGGACACCAGCACAGCAGAACACTAGGCCTGGTGAGCCGGAGGGCAGAAGGAGTTGTAGCACCACAGGTTGATATTCTGCCTTTCCTCACACCCTGCTGTATTCCAGGGCTGGTTCACAGAGCACTCTCAGCTTTATTTTCAGAAAGGGAAGGCCTGAGCTCTGTGCAGACTGGAACATATGGATTAGAAAACATCCCAGATGTACACGTATGTGCTGCTGGCAAGCTAGAGGAGGATCTGGTCCACTCAACCAGCAAACAGGTGCCCTGTGGGAAGCTCTGCCGACTCCTAGACAAGATCTTTCGTGCTCATGACACCCCCTTCTCCAAGCACAGAGAGCACACAGCAAGAAAGGCTCCTCCTGGATAGTGGGAGTTGGCAATGACACAATTTTTTCCAACGTACCACTTGCTACAGCCTCTGGATCTTAACACTGTCCTTCCTTGTGCTCAGGTGACTCTCTGACTTCTGTACCAGGATTGGTGCTGACGTTCAGTTATCAGAGCCAGATACTGGCTTATATTTCTCTGGATGAGGACGGAGTGACTCCAGATTTAGAGCTGAGATGCAGATTAGGATATGGCCTGCCTCAGGCATTTTGCTGCTTGAGCAGAGGTCAATCTTCAGGTAGGGAAGGGACAAGATGGCTTTCAGGAACCTGGTAAAAGGGTAGAAGAAAGCAGAGAGCTGCCTTTTGTCTCAAAAGAACAGAATCTAAAGGAGGAATCGCTGGTATTTGCAGAACAGACATATCCTTCCACTACAAACAAAACACTTCAAAGAAGTTTTTTCACGTCAGCACCATTTTTTTGGGAAGATTTCTCAGAACCAGGCTGGAATTTCTCATCAAAAAGCAAGAGAGGAAGACAGCGAGCAAGTGAGCCTCTGCCTAGAGCAACCCACGCTCCCCCTGCGGAGTGACAGCTCTCGAATTCAAGCCCTTCTTCTTGAGGGTCACATCTGAATCTGGGTCAGTCACATTCAGCGTCTCAGTTTCAGTCTGTTTCAGAACAGAAACAAGATCCGAAAAAAAAACCCAAGTACTTCTTCTCCAGCCAGCTGTTTCTCAGTAGGAGCAGAACAATAATGTCCACTTCAAAGATGTCACCTAAGACACACCTAAGATGAGTGCTTTAGAGACATGTGAGCAGGTAAATCATTTGAAGGGCCACCTTGGGCCCCGTAAGTGCCCCTGGGTATGCTAAAAATTGGCCACAATTACTCTGTGGGGTGCTTACCTTACATAATGGTCATAATTATATGGGGCTGCCTAATTACACTTTATGCAGCTTTAACTATGCAAAGAAAGGCATCACACATGGGATAGAAAAGATTCTGACCATGTCTTGACCAACATGAGAAAAACAGCAGTATTCCTGATGGACCAACTTTGCATCTTGCTCTATGACCCTGCTGAACAGGTTTCCACCGCTGCTCGATAAGATTAGAGACCTGGGTGTGACCCTCACTTATGGCCAATACACCCCTTAAACCAGGCGAGAGCGCTGGGAGGCCCCGGGGTCAGGCTGGGCTGGGGGGGGTACAGGGACTTTCCAGATGAGCAGCGTATCCCACAATGGCAGCACTGTAATTGTCCTTCATTTTGGTCTGTTTATGCAAGGGTAGAAAGCTGTTCTCAGATTAACGATCTCCTCCTCACAGCTCTGTAACCCTGGTAGCCTGATTTTTTTATTTTTTTTTAAACTACGCCACGTAGGCACAGAACAGAGCTATCTTATCTCACAACCACCCACATGAAAGGAGGAACTTTGCAGCGTACAGCCCTGTCAGAGCTGCAGGGAAGGCAGAGAAAGCAAAGCCTTGCCAGGCAGGTAGGACGTGTGTGCCGGGGAAAGGTGCCTTGCTATGGATTTTGCGTCTAGCTTGGGGTTTTCCCAGCAGCTGAGGAGCAGTCAGGTGGGGATTTGACTTAAGCCTATCTTAAAGACTTGTTGTAAACTGTCCAAATTTCCAAATATGTGCGCATATATATAACCTACTCTGAATAACACGCCACTTTAAGCATGCTCTGATCCAGGGCTGTTTCATCCCCCCTTTTCCAGGCACTTGAAAGCCCCCAGACTGAAGCTGGAGGTACGGAGTGGTTCTGCTTTGCTTCTCTAGTTTTATTTCTCCACAAACACAGCCTTTTTGAAACCCCAGAACTGCCCCAGTTCAGGTGCTGCCTCGGGATATGAAACTGCTAAGTTTTGTGGAAGGCAAACGATCGTTTCCATTTCAAAAAGCAGAGTGATACAGCTGCATTAGAGAAGTTGGAATGGGGGAGTGCCGTTAGAGAAGAAAATCTAAATATAACTCTGGAAAAGCATTCCACTCAAGTTAATTATCAGCAGTAAAATTTCTAAAAGAGAAAGGAAAATATTGTGCTGAGCTGAGAAAAAGAGGGAGGTCTGCCAGTCCTGGAGTGTGTTTATCCTGGGTATTGTTTAAGCTCTTAGTGCTAAATTACTGACAGAGCCCAGCTGTTCCTGAATCTCAGCCCTCCTCTCTGCTGGGGCCAATAGATTCTGCTCTAGTCTGCACCCAAAAAAGGACTGTATTTCCCTTCCCGGCTGTGCCTGACGTGGCCTGCTCTGCAGACGTCAGCAGGATCAGCTCCTCAGCAGGAAGCTGGCAAGAGCTTCTTAAAAACATGTGACGTAGGAGACAGCCACACAGCACGGTTAAACCCTCCGCACGGAGGGCAGAGCCGAGTGGGGATGTGGAGCAGAGCCACGCTTCCAAAGAAGGAAAGCCCACATGCTGCTTCCCTTGCTAACAAAAGCATGGTAACAGCCTCCGGAGCCTGCTGTGTCGCTGCCAGGAGTGCCAGGGATTGTGGGATTGTGGTGGGCACCGGCAGATTTAAAAGTTTTTATAGAGACCGGCACGACAACAAAGGGCTCCCGGTGAGAAGCGCGTTCGGGGTGCCTGGATGCTTGAAAGGATGACTGCATCCAGCCCTGTAAGCGAGGAAGGAAAGGAAGAGAGGCACAGAGAGCATTTTGGGTCTGCGCAGAGAGGTGGCTATGTCCCAGCTACGGATGGGACAAGGGTGTGTTCATTTCCCTGCAGGTAAAATAAAGAGTCAGCAAATTGGAGGGAAGCCCCTTCTCACACCCCCTCACTGTGTCTGATCAATGAGGAGAAATGATTGCTGTTCCGAGAGACTATTATACGGCCGCTTCTACTTCCACTTCCTCCTCCACACCCCAAACAAACCTGGCGGCCTTTCAAGGCTCTCTCTGCCCTAGATCAGCCCCAGGAGAGTCCCCATACTGAAAGATATGAATACAAGATTAAACTCAGGACAATGCCCTTACTCCAACTTCCCCACTCCCACGCCCCACTGAACAGGCTAGCCAGCTTGCAAGCGCTGAGCAGAAATGCATTCACACGCTAGAAACCTAGTGCTTCCTTCCCTGCAGCATGTCCCTGAGTGGAGTAAGTAATTGGTAGCTGCTTTGATGAATTTCACTTTTACTGCTTTCAAGTTAGCCACAGTCCTTAGCCTACCTGGGTTTTCTCTCATGTCTGCAATATTCAGAATTATTTGCTGAATCTGCTCTGAGTGACACCAGCCGGCACAGACTGGGGCTTGTGAAATTCAGTCTGTCTTTAGATATGACCGGGCAGACAGCAGGCTGCCCTAGGTGTTTCAGTTCCTGGACTGAAGTACAACTCCTACGTTGTAAGCAAAAGTCGAGATGATACCAAGCTGGAAGCAGCCTACCCTGATGAAGCACCCAGTCTCCTGTCACCAGGACACACAGATTCTCCCATGACCTGCTGACAGCAACACGACACACCACACCAGATCTCTTCTGCTTCTCAGCACCACACACCAAACAGCAGAGCACCCGCACAAAGCAGGCAGCTTCGCACAGCAAGGCTGGCACATCAGCCTCATTCCCTTGCAATTGAAGCTCACGCTCTGAGCAGTGAGATAATCAGGCTGACAGCCTACACCATCAGAGGGAAAAAGTTACTAATGCAAATGTATGATCGGAGAGATCTTGACTGGTCTGCACTGGGGACAGGAGCCTCCTGTAGCTAACAGAATTAAGTGCTCTTTCAAGGGTGCTGGCATAGGCCTGTGTGTTAACTACACCAGCATCTCGGACTCCACATAGAGGTGGAGAGCCGACCACCTCTCCCTCCCAAGCTAGCTCCAAACTAACTTTATAAAAGCAGCAACTTGCCAGCAGCAACGTGCTGCCGGTGCCGACCCAGGCTTAAGACCACAATGTGCATGTCCTCCCTGCATGTACACCCTTGATGTGTGTGCACCCTCGATGTGTGTACATCCTCGGTGTGTGTGCACCCTCGATGTGTGTACATCCTCGATGTGTGCACCCTCGATGTGTGTGCACCCTCGATGTGAGTGCATCCTCGATGTGTGTGCATCCTCGATGTGTGTACACCCTCGATGTGAGTGTATCCTCGATGTGTGCACCCTCGATGTGTGTGCACCCTCGATGTGAGTGCATCCTCGATGTGTGTGCATCCTCGATGTGTGTACACCCTCGATGTGAGTGTATCCTCGATGTGTGCACCCTCGATGTGTGTGTACCCTCGATGTGTGTACACCCTCGATGTGTGCACCCTGGACGTGCCTGCCCTCGATTTTGTGCCAGGCCAGCTGGCAGCAAGGATCAGTTCGCCGAGCGCGGATCCCATTGCCGGCCCGGCAGGGGCCGCCCGGCGGGGGGTGCCCGGGAGCGGCGGAGCCGGTGGCGCCCTCCCGTGGCTCCTCGGGGGAATTACCGGGAAGGGGCCAGCACTGTCCGTGTGCCACCGAGGTCTCTCTGGTCCCCCGAGGTCCCTCTGGTCCCCCGAGCCTTGGAGGAGTTCACTCACAGCCCAGAAGCTTTCTGACCCAGTCCCCTGTGCTTCGCCTCGTCACTGAGGGAGCAGCGGAGTCACTGTCTCCCTTTTTGTGGCCACTTAAACTCTTTACACCCTTAAAAAGCGATTATCTGCCAACCCTCACCCCAGATCCTGAGATAGGCTTGAAAAGTTGTCAATGCCCTGGCTTCATTCCTGAGACGCCTTAGTTTTCATAAAGGTTTTTAGGCAAGACTTTACCCCTCTGTTGGCACTAATCGCTGTTGAGGGAAAGGGATATATTGGCAAAAGATCTTCTCTGTGCTGCCCCAGAGATGGAAACCTTGAACGGGAAAAAGAACGGAGGGGCTCTGCAAGATAAACCCCCATCCTAGCAGGATTTTGCAACAAAACTGTTCTTTCAAAACAAGGACAGTAACTGATGCGGTGTGGGGACAAAGATAATATCTCTGCCTAGAATTAAGGACGCGTTTCACCCTGTTCAGGAAAGCTGAACAGGGGGTCAGACTGACTTCTGAGCTATTTTAAGCATTTGAGGTTAAAGGGCATCTAGAGCTGCTGCTTAAGTAGTGAATGTTTTATTTAAAGGCTATTTGGTTGCTAGAACGTCTTGGGCCCAAAATGCTACTTAATTATTTTAAAAGCCTTTATCGTGTTAACATAGCAAGAATGTTCATGGATGTACGTGAGAGGAGCATGTACCGTTTGGGGGTACATTTTTAGACTCATATATTTTTCTCGTTTGATTGCAGCGTGGCAGTTGGAAGTGCAGGGTCAGCTACTCCCCTGCGCGCAGACATCCGTCTGGGTTGTCTCAGCAACAGTTGCTTCAATACTCTCGTGTTATGTCCTGTAAATGTTTAATGGGAAGCTTATCTCTCTTACCTATACAGATGGCTCAGGTTATTGAGCTTGTGAACAAGGATTAATTGGAAATGGGCAGATGTCGGCTAACCAGAAAAAGAGCTTAGTAAGTAATTAGATGAGCTGGGATGGTGTTGTGGGGGCAGAGCCTCCTCTGAAGGGTTCAGAGGAAAAAGAACAAGCCCGAAAGGAAGTTCCTGTAGCCCTGCTATAAGTTACTGGTAATGACGAGACCTCAGGAACAATGGGTGCAAATGCAAGATGATGGCCATACGTCAGTGCCCTGCTTGGTGAAGGCTGCAGCGCTCAGTGATGGATTAGCACCCAATACTCTCAGCTAGTCTCAGCTCACAATCCAGGGCATCTGGTTCTTTCCTTGCAGATAATGGGGATTGTCGGGGTGAGATGGATGGGGAAAACAGGTCATGTTACGTGGAGCAGCCTGATTGAACCTGCCACTTTGAGTCCTGACTGTGAGAAGTTCAAGATCTGCATGCTTGGTGCTGATATTTTTCCAAATAATAGATTATAATAGTTTAGGCTGTAATATGCATTATCAATCCTAAGTGGATTTTTGAAGATTATACGCTTTAATAAATCCAATTTTTAAAAGATCAGACTATAAAAAATTTGCATATGACATAAGGTACATAAAAATAACAAAAGGAAAGAAAAATCCAGAGCAGCTGAAACGAAGCACTCTTTATGTGGTATTTCCATCGCTAAAATAACACCCATGTGCATGTTCATTCATGTATATATAACCTTTTTGCAGTACTTTTTGCCCACCTGCACACACCTGCATTTGGGCACGGGTATTTATGGGCAAGCGAGCAATTTGTGAATCTGTGTCCTATGCACACATGCCCCCTTTCGAAGGCCTGTTCTCACTTGCTGAGAGACCAGGAAATAATTCTTGGGACTAACTCTTGGATACAAGGATTGATGGAAGGATCTGCAGCCCGTTCCTAGGCACAGTGAGCAGCCTGTTCACTGGGGTTCACCACCACCACAGAGAGCTGGTGAACGCATTGCCTCAGTCCTGATCACCAAGGAATGTTAGTAGGATGCCTGCAGTGCAGAGCCAAGGTTTATTTGAGGAACAGGATGGTCAGAAATCAAGTTTGAGTGTTTCACAACATCAGAGAAGCTTGAGATCTGTTTACAGTGCCTAATTATAGCAGTTCAGTGCCAACAGAGAATAAGGAAAGATGAAAGATGTGCTGTAAGGAGAGAATATGCAATGGGGAACTGCAGTACTGTATCAAATTCTTCATGAAAAGAACTCTTCTAAGTCCTTATAAAATATACCTGGGGACAAAAGGTGAATAAACGATGACACTCTGTAGAAGTAGCTGGGGAAATGGCTGCAGCATTTCGTAATCAGAGTGAGTCAGAGATGATATTTCTGGGAATGTACATGCAAGAATTTCCCCCGGGAGGCAGGGAATGGTTGGTATCTGAAAATCAGCAGTTCTTTAGTCCCAGTCAATGAACTGTGGAGAGAAGGGAAATCAAATGCCAGAGGACGGTGGTGTGAAGCAGAACAGATCCAGCCCTTGTAACAAGGAGTTAGTACTGGGGAAAGCAGGCTTAAAGATAGAGACCTTTAAACAAATGGTGTCATAAAAATCAAAGAGACAGAAGTCTCTCCTGGCTGTCCTATACAGGCAAAGTGCCCTGAATGTCTGTCTGAGTGAAGCCCCCGCCCAAGACCTACATGGTGTGATTATCTTTTGGAGGAGGGAATCTGAGGAGTTTTAAAGCTCCTAATTTCTTGCCGTGAATCTGAACAAGAACAGATGCCAGACATTTCCTGCACATCATGTGTTCCTGGATAGACCATGTTACACTGCAGGTAGCAGTGCTGGCTCTTCAGCCTGGGCTTCCCATAGGATGGTTTTCATGGCAGCAGCAACATGAGTTTTTCAGCTGTATCAAATGATCTGTTTAGAAGAACAGAAGGAGATTTGGACCAGGATGGCTCCCACATCACTCTCAAAGCTCTCAGTCAAGCAGCTGAGAAGATGCCAGACCCACAGGCGTTCCAGCTATCTCCTCTTTGTGCAGATACTATTACACCAGCCACCATTGGCTCTGTGTGCTGCACAGTGAAGGACATGTTTATGGGTTACATGACTTGGAGGTAGGAGAGATCTTTTTTCAGGACTCCCATTTACAGCCATTGGATTATAGTGGCAGTAAGTTAAGCAAGCGTATACATACCCAACTGGATGTGGAGCCAGATTTTCACATGTTTGGCCACTGACACGGTGGTCATATTTTCTTAATTCTCTGTCAGACTCCTTAAGAGAGTGGGACAGTTTTCCAAGAAGGTCAGCAGCCCCCAAATAGAGCTCAACTATTAAAAGCTGTTAAGCCATTGAGAGAACAACAATATCACCAAAGCTCTTGATAGGAGACCCAGACAGGTCTCCTTAAACATGCTCCATGCATCTCTAATCAAGTTTCAGCTTGCAGAGTCTATTCCTTCCCCTGCCTCCGGCTCCACTCCAACCTCAGGATATGCAGAACATTAAAGCTGAGGTAAAGATGTTCCCAGTCATTCCCTTAGGTCCAGCATGACCAGACTCCCGATACCTTTAACCCCGCTTTTGAAAGGAAGAAACTCCACCATTCCTCTATCTAAAGCAGAAAACAAAGAAAGAGAAGGAGAACAGGTTATCTCCTAACACCTCCCAGACTGGGCATTGGAAGCAACACAACTCAAAGTAAGAGTCAGTGATTTGTTGATATTCCTCCTTTAGATTTTAAGCCAAGTCAAGCAGGTAAACTTTTGCCAAGACAGCAAGGTAAGAGCTAAGACCCTGTAAGAAATAAACCCACCATTGATTCAAGGTGTCCTGATCATGGCACAAAAGCTCGCTCACTTTTAGCAAAGTGAAAATAAAGGGTTACTTCTTGCTGTAGGTATTTATGTACAAAGGGGTTGTTGATTTTGTTCTGCTTGCTTTTCACTGCTCCCAAAGGTTTGATATTTGATACAGCACAGTTTAGGCGGGGCCGTGGTATAGGCCATTGACATGTGCTGGCCACAGAAGTACATTCTCTTTTACAGGCCCTGGAGCATAAGCTGAACTCCAAAAGGATCAAGCATTGGATAAGAGTCTGAAGCTGCTTACTATGTCCAGGTTGGAGATGGCTGCATTTAGATGTAGTTTGCCAGGAAGGAGTAGATAAGATTGCTCTGATCTTCATGATAAAATGCTTATCAAGTATATAGAGCTTTGAGCAAAACCAGGCACTTGTTAGGAGAACCTGCTGAACTGCTGTCAGGGTGTAACATTTATCATTGGAGTGAATAATCTGGTGTGACTGCTTTGTCTCATGTTCCGCCAGTGTGACAACCAGGGTTTGCTCTACAGCAAAAAAGTGCCCAATAGAAAGGAAAGGTTTGGAAACCATAAACACATCAGAGAGAGTTCGAATTCTCCTTTTCCTAGCAGATTAATAAGGGACATATGCCAAGGCCACACACAATTTAGGCCTGCTTCACTCAAAGCCCCTTGAATAAAACTAGGCATATTGCAGAGGCTGCACACACATAACATGGACCCAGGGAAATCAAGTTTCTATCTTCAAACTGACTACTCAAGCCCATTTTCCCCTGCAATAAATACATACTATGCTGGTAAGGAAAGGCGGAAGAGACAGAAAGTGAGCCTAAATTCTTTGTTAGAGATACAAGCAGGTGACTTAAACATTTGAGATAACCAAAAATCATAGATTTATCAGTACCCTGCAAGGCACTGGGATGCTTTTCTATAGGGGATGCAATTCCTAGGCACATCAACAAAATGACTAATGTCATAACAGGCATCATGACATGTTGCAAGGTTAGGCTAGTTTTTGGATGGATGTCTTTAATAGCTGCTCTTTCACTCTAAGATAGTCATGTCTTATGTAGGTTATACAGCTCTGGAGAAATGAACTGAACAAAGTTTAGCCCTTATCCTGGTTATTTTTCTACAGCAAGAACGAAGCATTCAATTTCTATTTGGAAGTGCAAAAAATGCTGTTAGTCTCAGATCTCTATTTGTGATTAAACAAAGAAGAGCAGCAACTAAGCTTTTCAGCCTGCAAGCATATTTCTTCTTGAAATGTTATCAGAAGACTGCTAGAAAAGCACTCCATCTACACGGTTGTGAAAAGCAAGCAACATTGACACCTACTGTTGGATATTTTAATTGCTGATAGGACCCAGCCACTGACAACAGGATTCTTGAAAACAGGAGGAAGATGCTTTCCTTAGCATCCTTACATGCTAATATTTTTACTTTTTATTTTATTTTATTTTGCCTCCTGCAGTGCTTTCAAGGTGCACTTAATTGCAAATCGAGAAGCTGCATGTGCAGGGAAGCTTCTTCCTTTAACTCAATTTCTTCCTTTGTTTATTTCATGGAATTAGATGATACCTTGGGAGAGACTAGCTATGAGGCTAGCTTGGGAGAGACTATTTTATAAGGCTAGCTGATAAAAATCATAAAGCTGAAAACTAATGCTGCTATTATCAGACAAGGCTGTACTATATGCTAAATGAGCGAGAGCAGGCTGATTTCTCAGGAGATTCAACCCTTCTAGCTCATACAGAAATGAGGTTCCCATACAGACCTCTTGGAGCATATCAGAAAGCACTACCCAGCCAAGTGTAGACCACAGGTTTGAAAGAAAGACTTTATCACATTTTACTATAGAGCCAGATCATATTTAACACCCTTAAAGTGCTTCACACTAAAAAGGTGATCATCTTGATTTCCGTCATGCACAGCTGTTTTTTTCCAGCTCAGTAAAGACAATTTAAGCACACGATGACATGACTCTCCCAAGAGATAAAGGAAAAAATTAGCAAGCTGGCAGAAAGAGCTTACCTCTGTGTCTTCCCTCCAAACATTACCCTTTTCCTCCTCAGGAACTTTCAGCAAGCTTCAACGGACTTTCCACAGTTCTGAATAGCTTCCTACTGTTCAAGTTAACACTTTCTGAAAAGAGATGAGAGAAAAAGGCTCCAGTCCAAGAAAAGTAATGAGTATTAAAGAGTAAAATGTCTGACAACATAGAATATAGCAATGCCCATACTTGTTCCTTATGAAAATTTATATTACTCCAAGAAAAATAGCTTCTCCCTGCTACTCACCACATAGCCTATACATATATATACATATATGCAGACATATCTGGGGTAAATTTCCATTGGAAAATTCCCAAGGAATTTCCAGGAACACCACACC